>RJVU01036043.1:3329833-3342426 GCA_003731715.1 Anabarilius grahami
CGAACTGCGCCATGACTGAGGACGTGCATAGAATTCTGTTATAGGTATATGATTGTGCTGCAAACTGAGGTTTGATGTGCTTTACTTGTAATCAGCTACTGTTACACATAAGCATTAAATGCCTTCATGCAGTTTCATCCAGCACTTTTTTTTACTGCAATAACTGTCTGTGAAATAAAACAATGATTGATTACATTCATAATGTGACATACATAACGCTTTTGAATTTGAATAGCATATTGTGAAATAGCTTTTATACAACAGTTTGCTAAACATGAAGTTAATATTGAGTAACTTACATTTTAGACAAATTATTGGCTTTAGTTTGTACATTTTTGCTCTACCAATGAAACAAATTCAAAGCAAAATAAACTGTTGTGTGCCTCTGAGCAACATACAGTAGTACCGTTGCTGAATGAATCAATGTTTTGAAAAAAATGGTTGAATATATAATTCAATGTCTCATTCATAACACGAGTCATTCAGTTCATTCTTGAATTGTTTTGAGTTTTTGAACAAATCAATTGAGTCAGTGATTCAAATGACGCGCTCATAAATACAGCCAACTTATTTAGTTCCTGAATGAACTGGTTTAAAGAATGCTTCTGTGACCCATGGATAAAGAGTGTCACTTGTTTCATTCTTGAATTTATCAAACTTTTTGAACAAATCAGTTGAGTCTTGTGATTAAAATTACTCACTCCTGAAGAGAGTCAACTTGTTTCATTTCTGAATAAATCAGTGTTTTGGAACGAATCTGTTGAAGGAATGGTTCAGTGACTCACTCATACAGACAGTCACTAGTTCCTGGATGAATCAGTGTTTTTATATGAATCGTTTAAATGACTCACTCATAAAGACTGTTATTTGTCATAAATGTTACTTTCATAACTATGTAACCTGCAGAAAGAGCCACTGCAAAAAGAGCCAGTCTGAAAGAAACACGAACAAGCAGAGTGATACCAAAAATAATAATAATAATAATTTTTTTTAAATCCCAGTGCTGGACTGTATATCAGCACTCTTGAAATTCCACCTGGGTTACCAAAATCGAGGACCAGAACTAACGGTTTTATAATACAGAAGCATGTGATCAAAGACAGGCATGTTTATCATCCTCTTGGAAAATACAGCTTAAAGGAATAGTTCACTCAAAACTGAAAATTATCCCATGATTTACTCACCCTCAAGCCATCCTAGCTGAATATGACTATCTTTTTCCAGACGAACACAATCAGAGATATATTTAAAAATATCCTTAGTCCTCCAAGGTTTATAATGGTTGTGAATGGGGGGGGCCGCGTTTTGAAGTCAAAAATAATGCATCCATCCATAAAAAAATTAATCCATACAACTCCAGTGGGTTAATAAAGACCCTCTGAAGCAAAGCGATGCGTTTTTGTAAGAAAAATATCTATATTTACAACTATAAATTCAAATAACTAGCTTCCGGCAGACGACTGTACACAGAATGCTCAAGTTGATTTGCGGCGGAAGAGTATCCTTTGACCTGACGTACAACGTAATGACGGAGGCGCAGAGGATAGAGCAATACAAATCACCGGTCACAGATTATAAGTCTAAAACGCTAATTTTTAAAGAGAAATTTTGAAGGATTTCAATATAAGAGAAGAGGAGCTTAAATTTGTTGCACAGCACTATTTGTTTGAACCGCAAGAGGCATCAAAGCTTACGATACTCCAACATCCTGTGTCATACATCGCATCAGAGGATTACTCATTTGGCGCAAGTCGACTTGTGCATTCTGCGTACAGTCATCTGACGGAAGCTAGTTATTTGAATTTATAAAGTTTTAAATATGGATATTTTTTTACAAAAAAGCATCGCTTCGCTTCAGAAGGCCTTTAGGAACCCACTGCAGTCATATGGATTATTTTTTATGGATGGATGCATTATTTTTTACTTCAAAACGTGGCCCCCCCATTCACAACCATTATATAAGGATATTTTTAAATATATCTCTGACTGTGTTCGTCTGAAAGAAGATAGTCATATACACTTCCTTTAAGCTAAGAGCCATGATTTTGGTACATGGCAGCTGTTTTTTAGCTGGTCATTAATTGGTCAATCAGCCACCATGTTCTAAGAAACAGCTTTTTCAACTTAAACCTAACCTGCACCAGCTAATGAATATCTTACACCACATAGAAAACAGCAACCATGTTCTAAAACACAGCAACCATCTTAATTTTTCAGTTGGGTAGTTCACCTTTAACAGTTTATTAGAAATNGCTACACTCTAAAAAATGCTGGGTTAAAAACAACCCAAGCTGGGTTGAAAATGGACAAACCCAGCGATTGGGTTGTTTTGACCCAGCAGTTGGGTTAAATGTTTGCCCAACCTGCTGGGTAGTTTTATTTAACCCAACAATTGTTTACAAATTACTATATGTCTGGCTTAAAATGAACCCAAAATAGGTTGGAAATTAAAAATCAGACTCATAATTACTAGAGGCAACAATAATAATCAAAAAGATGAGCATTTATTAATAAGCAATTTAATAAATGTTTATTGTTTAAACATTATTCAAAAAAAGTATTAATAAATGTTTGTTTATTAAACATATTAATAAATGTTAATTTCCAACATATTTTGGGTTCATTTTAAGCAAGAAATACAGTAATTTTTAAAAAATATTTGGGTTAAATAAAACTACAGCAGGTTGGGCAAACATTTAACCCAGTCGCTGGGTTAAAACAACCCAATCGCTGGGTTTGTCCATTTTCAACCCAACTTGGGTTGTTTTTAACCCAGCATTTTTTAGAGTGTAAGGGCCATGATTTTGGTACATGGCGGCTGTTTTTTAGCTGGTCATTAATTGGTCAATCAGCCACCATGTTCTAAGAAACAGCTTTTTCAACTTAAACCTAACCTGCACCAGCTAATGAATATCTTACACCACATAGAAAACAGCAACCATGTTCTAAAACACAGCAACCATCTTAATTTTTCAGTTGGGTAGTTCACCTTTAACAGTTTATTAGAAATGACAGTTGCCCTTGATTAGCTTTATAGTTGCCCTATAAAGTGTGCCTTAAGATTACATTTTTGCAGACCATCTCTGAGCTTGTACAATAACTCTATTGCCGCAGAGAAAATACAAAATGGAAGGAGATAATCAAGACGACAGTCCTGAACCCTCAGGTATTACTTCCCCTTGTCGCTGAGAGATTAAACCATATAGCATTACGACCTTATCTAAAGTTGCTGTTTCGAATTAAAGAGCAAAGACGGCAAGTTGCCTTATCGCCGAACGGTTCATAGAGATCAGTGCAGCCTTGTGCATTGAAAGAACATGTATATCAGTATTCATTTGAATGCTTTTAAAAGTGTATGGAGTTGTGACAGTTCAAATGCAGTGAGGTGAAGTAAATGTGCTGGCAAGTTGAGTCTACTGCATGTCTGTTAGGACACAGATAAGAAACAACTTTTCATTTGAGAGGAAGGTGTTCTCCACTGTGGTGGGAAATAAAACATTTTTAAAGTCTGTTCAACTAGGATGAAGTTTAAAATATAAAAATACAGGCACATTTAATTCCCAGATGTCAATGTTTTTCTTTTTGTTAAATGAAGGTCACATTAAACGTCTTGGAAAAGTTTTGCAATGGCTTCATCATTTATTTTTACTTTCATCCTGAAAATATTAATACAGTTTTAAAACTTTGTTAATTCAAAAAAAAGTACACTAGTCAGTATTTAAATAATTAGTTTTTACACAAATTATGACAGTCCCTCAGATATGGTGTAAGTTTGATGGTGTATTAAAGGCATTTAGTTGAAAAGCAGTAAAGAAACACCTTAAAACGGGTGAAATCTCTTGCAGACAACATTTAACAACTTTCTCACTACTATAGAGAGTGTCCTTCTATATCTTTCAGCTGTGATAGATGTACAGTTAGTCATTCCGAGGTGAAAACAGACATCCAAACACATTCATGCGAGACCTGTCTGCCCTAAATGTCCCGTCAGGCTGTGACTGGCATACTGAGCAGTAAATTCATCCCTCATAAGTCATTTTCGAACAAGGGTCACTCGAGTAACGGAACTGCCAAGATTGGTCAGCAGGACTGATTAGGAAAACCCTCCCACCCCCCATTCAAGAACACACTCCAAGATGGAGGACAGTGAAGTATAATTATTATTGCTCATATTGCAGTAGATGAAATGACCCCACAGTGCACACACTGCAAAATCTCTTTCTCATATGTTATTGTCTTATAGAAATATTAGTTCAAAGGTCAGACAACCCGCACTGCAAGGACTAATTATCTTTGCAGCACCTTAAATAGAAAAAAAATTATATGAAGGAATTATATTCTGGCAACTTTGATCCTACATAGCAAAATATATATAGGGCAACAAATGGCTGAAAAAGCAAGAAATTTTTAAAAGATTTAGCTGGGAGAACATCTAGCAACTAAATAAGTTAATTGAAATCAGGCCTGTAACATGATTACCTATAAAAGGCATGTCTCTCAGAAGTAAAGATGGGCAGAGCTGTGAAAGAGTGTGTAAAAAGATTGTGGAATACTTTAAAAACAATGTTCCTCAACGTCAAATCTCATCATCTACAGTGCATAACATCATCAAAAGATTCAGAGAAACTGTGCGTAAGGGACAAGGCCGAAGACCTTTATTGGATGCCCGTGGTCTTCGGGCCCTCAGACGACACTGCCTCACTCATCGGCATGATTGTGTCAATGACATTACTAAATGGGCCCAGGAATACTTCCATAAACCACTGTCGGTAAACACAATCCGCCGTGCCATCTGCAGATGCCAACTAAAGCTCTATCATGCAAAAAGGAAGCCATATGAACATGGTCCAGAAGTGCCGTCGTGTCCTGTGGGCCAAGGTTAATTTAAAATTGACTGTTTCAAAGTGGGAAAGTGTTCTATGGTCAGACAAGTCCAAATTTGACATTCTTGTTGGAAATCACAGACGCGTGTCCTCCTGGCTAAAGAGGAGGGAGACCTTCCAGCGTGTTATCAGCGTTCAGTTCAAAAGCCAGCATCTCTGATGGTATGGGGGTGCATAAGTGCATACGGTATGGGCAGCTTGCATGTTTTTGAAGACACTATGTATGCTTAAAGGTATATAAAGGTTTTAGAGCAACATTAAACGAAAAATACGTCAAAGACAACCACAAACTCTTCAGCAGCTGGAAACCTATATCAGGCAAGTATGGGACCAAATTCCAACACCAAAACTCCAGAAACCAATAACCTCAATGCCCAGACGTCTTCAAACTGTTTTGAAAAGAAGAGGAGATGCTTCACCATGTTAAACATGCCCCCGTCCCAACTATTTCGTGCATTAAATTGTAAAATTTCTCAGTTTAAACATTTGTTATGTTATCTGTGTCCTATTGTGAATAAAATATTGGCTCATGTGATTTGAAAGTCTTTTAGTTTTCATTTTATTCAAATGTAAAAAACGTCCCAACTTTTCCAGAATTCCGGTTGTGTATATATATATATATATACATATATATATACACGCAAAATATATATATATTGTGTATACATATATATATATACTACCGTTCAAAAATTTGGGATCGGTAAGATTTTTTATGTTTTTAAAAGAAGTTTCGTCTGCTAACCAAGGCTGCATTTATTTAATTAAAAATACAGTAAAAACAGGAATATTGAAGTGAAGTGAAGTGACATGTGGCCAAGTATGGTGACCCATACTCGGAATTTGTGCTCTGCATTTAACCCATCCAAGTGCACACACACAGCAGTGAACACACACCGTAAACACACACTCGGAGCAGTGGGCAGCCATTGCTGCGGCGCCCAGGGAGCAGTTGGGGATACGGTGCCTTGCTCAAGGGTCTCACCTAAGTCGTGGTAAGAGCACTGGACATTCACTCCCCTCACCAACAATCCCTGCCGGACCTGAGACTCGAACCCATGACTTTTGGGTTACAAGTCCGACTCTCTATCCATTAGGCCACGACTGCCCCGAATATATTGTGAAATATTACTACAATTTAAAATAACTGTTTTCTATTTGAATATATTTTACAATGTAATTTATTCCTGTGATGCAAAGCTGAATTTTCAGCATCATCACTCCAGTCTTCAGTGTCACATGATCCTTCAGAAATCATTCTAATATCTGATTTGCTGCTCAAGAAACATTTCTAATAATTATCAATGTTGAAAACAGTTTTTTTTTCAGGATACCTTGATTAATAAAAAGTTCAAAAGAACAGCATTTATCTGAAATACAAAGCTTTTGTAACATTATACACTACTGTTCAAAAGTTCTTTTTGAAAAGAAATTAAAGAAATGAATACTTTTATTCAACAGGGATGCATTAAATCATTCAAAAGTGACAGTAAAGACATTTATAATGTTACAAAAGATTATGTATCTAATAAATGCTGTTCTTTTGAACTTTCTATTCATCAAAGAATCCTGAAAAAATATATGGTACACAAATATTTTGTACAATTGTACACAATAAATGTTTCTTGAACTGCAAATCAGCATATTAGAATGATTTCTGAAGGATCATGTGACACTGAAGACTGGAGTAATGGCTGCTGGAAATTCAGCTTTGCCAACACAAGAATAAATTACATTTTAAAATATTTTCAAATAGAAAAGTTATTTTAAATTGTAATAATATTTCACAATATTACTGTTTTTACTGTATTTTTAATTAAATAAATGCAGCCTTGGTGAGCATGTTTTAAAAACATTAAAAATCTTACCGATCCCAAACTTTTGAACGATAGTGTATATATATATAGTTTTAAAAATATTTCAAAATATACATTAAGATGGCCAAAAATATTGCTAATATAGATTTTAAAGTATAAATAAATAAATATATATCANCATTGTCACTGTTGGTTTTGGGTTTTGTTTGTCTTCATGTCTTTTATTTTGTATTCATACTCATTGTCATGGTTCCTGTTGCTCTTGCTCCTCATGTGATCTTGCCATGTGCTCCCCTTGTGGATAGGCTTGCTCGAGATGAACTACACTAGCCTGCCAGATGGGGGAGGAGTACAGAGACGTCCATCAGGTCGAACACTTCGTGCTTTCCATAGTGTGCTGAACCAACGTCATTCATGGCAGACCACGCGATTTTTATACGTTGATTGTAGCCGAAGAAGTGGATGTGATTGAAAAAAGAATATATATTTACTAGATAGCATAATCTTAATTTTTGTTAATGTTTTGTGTTTTGTTTGAATATCAAATATTCAATATTAAGATTGGTTAAATACAGGAACTTGTCTAAGAAAAAACACTCAACATGTCTTTTTTTGTTTGTTTGTTTGGGGGGGGTGTTGGTGAGTAAGTGTATTTTCTCCATATGGGATTGGGTGGACAAATATTTACTGTACATGGCCAGGTCACNTTAATTAAATAAATGCAGCCTTGGTGAGCATGTTTTAAAAAGATAAAAAATCTTACCGATCCCAAACTTTTGAACGATAGTGTATATATATATAGTTCTTGCTCGAGATGAACTACACTAGCCTGCCAGATGGGGGGAGGAGTACAGAGACGTCCATCAGGTCGAACACTTCGTGCTTTCCATAGTGTGCTGAACCAACGTCATTCATGGCAGACCACGCGATTTTTACGTTGATTGTAGCCGAAGAAGTGGATGTGATTGAAAAAAGAATATATATTTACTAGATAGCATAATCTTAATTTTTGTTAATGTTTTGTGTTTTGTTTGAATATCAAATATTCAATATTAAGATTGGTTAAATACAGGAACTTGTCTAAGAAAAAACACTCAACATGTCTTTTTTTGTTTGTTTGTTTGGGGGGGGTGTTGGTGAGTAAGTGTATTTTCTCCATATGGGATTGGGTGGACAAATATTTACTGTACATGGCCAGGTCACTGCTAATCTGATGATCGGCTGGCCTCGTGTTTGAACCTACTTCATCATTGCTGAACCTTTCCTCCCTGCATGACACGGACGACTCCTGTTTATTCATCTTTTTGTCGGGGTAATCCCATTGTGTCTGTCTTTATTCCCTGTGTGAAGGAGCTTCACTTCAATTTTAAACAATGTTAATCACCCAAAGGCCTGCAGTGATGGTAGCTGACAGGGCCAATTTAAATCTGTAGCTAATTGACTAAAAGTAACTCCAATGTTCTTACTGCTTAGTATCAACTTGATGGACATAAAACTAAAAGATAAAAGAAACTAAACTAAAAGAAAGACAAGCATCGTGCCAAGTTGCTCGACTTGTTTTTAATGGTACGAGAAAGCTGATGCTACCTGAACTAAATGATGCAGCAAATGGCAAAAAAAAAAAAATGGATGGCAAAACTGTCACAAAGCATTTCTCTCTGTTTCTCATTTGTCAAATAGACGAAAATCGTAAGCAGCTGCAATTTACACTCTAAAGCCATTATGATGCCACAATCAGCTAATTTCCTTCACAGCATCCCATTCCACACAAACTCAACAAACATCGATTGGCACAATCCTCCTAATGAGGTTTTGTTGGTATGTTTACCTTGATACTGGAACAGTCAGACACACAAGCACACCTTGACCATCTAACATATGGGTGCTGACAATGAAGGACTCTTGGTGTGTGGCTCAGGAAAACTTAAACTGGTTACAGCTTCAGTCATAGGCTAACATTGCAAAGTCACAAAACAAACAATACAGTACAAAAAAGCATTCTCCATGGTCTCTTCAACCTCATTCAGAACATTCATTGAATATTCACCTTAGTAGAGAAGTCTCTGAACATTTTGAAGTCTTATAACAAATGAGTCACTGGCTTGTAAGTACTCAAATTGATGTCTGAGACACAGATGTCCTTTTCAGCCTAAATTCTCAATGCCACCCAACAAGCCTGTGAACCAAATGTGATTTTTCTTTCTTGGAATAAAAGACTTCTTTTGATCAGTTTTTTTTCCCTCTCTCTGTGCAGGTTTTATGACCAATTTCCCCCTTTTGCTCAGTCTCTCTCTCCCTTTCTCTGCAGCTAGAACTTTTGCTTTGATATGACTTCATAATTGGATTATGGTTTCCACAAGGAACACTCGACAAATTACATTTCCATATTTTCATAAGGATGCTTGAGCCCAGTGAAAATCCGAAGATAAAAGGCTTTGTGAGAGGTCAGAAAACAAGTAGGAACACGAGCAAATGACCTAAAAGTGGAAGGAGAACATCCTGCAGGTATAATGATGAATTAATTTTTTTTTTTTTTCTTCAAAAATGTATAAGAAAACATAGTCAGGGGCAAATTTGTTTTGACATTTCAGGATGATGTAATGTTTGGTTAAAACAATGTCATGGGAAGGTCCATTTAGTTTTTTGCCATTTAGACTGANATATATATATATATATATATATATTGTTGTCAAAAAATACAGAAATTTACAGAAATACAGAAAAAAAATCATATAAAAATGATCATTTAAAATATAGCAGCGATTATCAGGGTTCAAGCGATTTAAGGCCTTTAAGCATACACGTAAAAAGATATTATGTTTTATTTAGCCAACATGTAATGACTTAGATTATAGATGGAAAAGACCATTTACAGCCAATACAGGCAGTTTACTAAGGAAATACATGCTTTTTCAACTTTATAACAGTTAAAGCACTTTAGAATCATGTGATGCACGTGCACACCCAATTTTGTGAAGTTCTACGGAAATCAGGCAGGACGAGGGCCATTTTCATGGGATTTGCCATAGAAATACAGCATTTTTACACCTTTTAACAGTTATAGCCCGATCAATGGGTTGATCTCCATAAAAGTTTGCATGCTTCTTTAGAATCATTTGCCGCATGTGTTCAACTAATGATGTGAAGTTCTGAGTTTTCGTTTAGGAATGATAGGCTTTTGAGTAGACTTGGCCACGCCTATTTTCTCAATGACCCAGCTATAGCTATCCAAAGGCCAAAGTTACATTTTTTTTGATAATTATTGACCTAGAGAGTCACGAGAATTATGCCAGAGTGGTTTTTATCGAGGCTGAGATGTTGTTCTATCATATTATATGAATGTCGTAGGCATGTGCGAAAATTGCGAGATACAATCCTTTAAGCACGTGAAAAATGCGAGGGCACCCCCTAGTGGCCGATTTCTTTCAAATTTTTCACAGGCCTCTAGGGTCGTGAGTCAAACAGGCCCAGTGAGTTTCATTCAGCTTCCGTTAACCTTGTCTGATAGCTGCTCAGACTTCATTGGCCACCACCTGCCATGTTTTTCGAGATATGTGAATATCCTAAAAGGCAGTCTTGGCACCTTATTAGACAAAGACAGCGCATGCCAATTTTCAAGTCAATCAGACTTAGGGTTCGTAGTTATAGCCATTTTTATGTTTTTTCATGTTATAGCTCCACCAAGTGCCCAGTTGCCATCCTTTTTCAGTGACCACAGAATGAACTCTTACATATGTGTGCCGATTTTGATGAAAAGATCTCATTGTGATCACGAGTGCCCACTTCAAACGTTTTGGCGGCCCGAGACCGTGAATCAAAAATCAAAAACCTAGAACTAGTTATAATCGGGCCAAAAACTTAGGACTTGTAAAAAATCCAAAATACTGAAAATTTGCATTTTATCGCCTAAAGGTTTAGGTGTTTTGAGTGATTTCATACTTTTCACAGCTGTAGCGGCCCCATCAGGCCAATTGGGGCGAGCTTTGGTGACGTTGTAGACAGTGTAAGTACTACCAGCTCTCAAAGTTTCAAGTCTCTATGGCTTACAGTTTAGTCTCCCCGGTCACTTTTAAGGGAGAAGGCTGATCCTTGGAACCCCTACGTGCTTGAACCCTTAAATATCTATGTAATTTATTCCTTCATATGAAGGAAAAGCTGAATTTTCAGCAGCCATTACTCCAGTCTTCAGTGTCACATGATCTTTCAGAAATCACTCTAATATGCTGATTTGTTGCTCAAAAAAAATCTTATCAATGTGAAAACAGTATCTTTCAAAAAAAAATCTGACCCTAAAATATTTGAGCGATAGTGTATTTCATATTTCTTTTTAAGAGTATATGACGTCATCACTTTCCTCTGTCTCTTCATCAACCAATAACTGCACCTGACTGTGGATTCAAATATTGATACATGAGGGCTTAAAAATGAATCCAGGAAAATTATCTAAAACAACTCAATCCAGAAATAATAATCAACTCTGCTGAAGAAGAAATTAGCCAGAGAGAAATTGTCATGGTTAGAATATCTTGCATTTGTCATGCAGTATTAAATCGGATGTACTAAGCAACATGCAAAAAATGAGGCTTTGGCATCAGTAGTGGTGCATGGCTTGATCAACATTCAAAAAGAACAGATGCCCATTCCCAAAACTCTAGTTATTGGATAGTGTCAAGAATAGTTAAATCCACCAGAGAAGGAAGAGCATATTCTTATATGACTCCTAAATAAGAACGACTCCAATATAAGAATAAGTTGAGACTGAAAACTTATCTGTTTAGTCAAGCATACAGTTAAATTAGGCCATGCTTTTAATTCTGCTGCACTAGCTCTGTATGCTGGGAGCTATTGTTTCTGTTCTCACCACTTTTATCTTTTCCTTATTAGAGGCACTAACCTCTTTTTTTACAATTCCTTTTCTCCACACATACCTTGGGATGCCCATCTCGAGCTTTACTAGCTTTACAGATCAACCCTTGGACACCATCCCCACCACCTTCCAACACATTTAAAGGGTTAGTTCACCAAAAAATGAAAATTCTGTCATTTATTACTCACCCTCATGCCGTTCCACACCTGTAAGACCTTCGTTAATCTTCAGAACGCAAATTAAGATATTTTTGTTGAAATCCGATGGTTTCGTGAGGCCTGCATAGGGATGACATTTCCTCTCTCAAGATCCATAAAGGTACTAAAAACATATTTAACAGTTCATGTGAGTACAGTGGTTCAATATTAATATTATAAAGCGACAAGAATATTTTTGGTGCGCCAAAAAAAATAAAAATAACAACTTATATAGTGATGGCCGATTTCAAAACACTGCTTCAGGAAGCTTCGGAGCATTATGAATCAGTGTAACGATTCGGGACTCATGGTAAGATCCATATGCAAGCTTTTATTAAAGTTAGAGTGGTCGTACAGGCAGGGTCGAACAGGAGCAAACAGGAACAGCAGGGGACAGACAGAATCGTAATCCAGATACAGGCAGAGGTCGGGGTGCATTGGAGACCTTAAGGCATACAGGAACAGGGTCTCCAATGCAGGTTGCAGAAACTCGGGCAGCCATGGCGGGTCAGGTGCCACGGGCAGCCAGTGCAGGTCAGGAGTGCCAGAAATCCACGGCGGGTCAGGTGGCTCGGGCAGACACGGCAGGTCAGGTGATTCAGGCAACCACGGCAGGTCAGGTGGCTCGAGCAGCCACGGCAGGTCAGGTGGAGTGGCCAGCCCTGGCGAGGCAGAGTCCGTAAATGACCACGGTGGGTCAGAGTCCATAAATGGCCATAGGGGTTTATAGTCCATGGACGACCCTAGCAGTTCGGAGACCGCTGATGGACGCGGCCGTGCCGGGTCCCCACCCACAAGCTCCCCACCCTCAAGTATACTGCCCCCCCCC
>RJVU01036043.1:3342866-3366846 GCA_003731715.1 Anabarilius grahami
GGGCGGCGCTGGCAGGGCAAGGAGCTCAAGTGGCGCCGGCAGAGCAAGACGCCTGGGCGGAGTAGGAGAGACTTCTGGAGTGGTCTCCGGACCCCCAGCGGCCTCTTGAAAGGCTTCTGAGCCTAGAAGAATGGAAGAAGCCTTCTTCCTCCTCCTCCTCCTCCTCTTCCGAGGGTGAGGCGATGGTTCACCGGTTGGAGCGGGTTCTGGAGCAGACTCACTGGCTGAAGAAGATTCTGGAGCGGACTCAATGGCTTGAACACCCCCTACCTCCGTAAGCAACGAAGGGGCGGCCATCTTGCCCGTGGGCACTGGCAAAGCAGCCATCTTGTCCATCGCATCCAGGGCGCTTGAGTGCGTTGCAACCGATGAATTTGAGTGCGTTGCAACCGGTGAATTTGAGTGCGTTGCAACGGGCGACCTTGAGTGCGTTGCAACCAGCGAGCTCACGTGCGAAACGTCCGGCAGGCTTGAGAGCGAAGCGTCCGGCTGGCTGGAGTGCGAAGCGGCCACCGGGCTTGAGAGCGAAGCGGCCACCGGGCTTGAGAACGAAGCGGCCACTGGGCTTGAGAGTGAAGCGGCCGGCGGATGCTTAGGAATGCCAGCCGCTCGGGCTGAAGTCAGCGGTGGATCAGCCACACTGGAACACAACCCTCTCCGCT
Source organism: Anabarilius grahami (assembly GCA_003731715.1). Lineage (NCBI taxonomy): Eukaryota > Metazoa > Chordata > Actinopteri > Cypriniformes > Xenocyprididae > Anabarilius > Anabarilius grahami. Next base: position 3,343,529 of record RJVU01036043.1, read on the forward strand.
CCCTGACTGATCTAGAGACGTGACGTGACTCAGGGCGATCAGCGGAGGCGTGACGTTGCTCTGGGCGATCAGCGGAGACGTGACGTGACTCTGGGCGATCAGCGGAGACGTGACGTGACTCTGGGCGATCAGCGGAGACGTGACGTGACTCTGGGCGATCAGCGAAGACGAGCTATAATTCTTTTTTGTATTCTAAATATATTCAGTCTGTTCAAAAAATATATATTTATATAAGAACTGGCTGCATTTAATTTGAGGATTGAATGAAATATTGAATACATTAAATTCTGAGGAATTTAAAAGAAAATAAAGGAGACCGTTCTGCCAACCCTGCCACCTCGTGTGCTTCAGGGCGCAGTGGTTTCCAGTGTTCTTCTAAGAAAGAGGAGGATTGTAGAGCGGTCAGTTCAGATGTTCCCTGCCGGTTCGCCGTTTCAGGGCACTGGTCTGACCGTGCATCCAAAGAAAGTGTCGCCACCCTTGGTCCCCCGCAGAAAGCTTGGGGACAGGGACAGGCGACACAGCCAAAGTCTTTGTGGAGTAACACAGATCTGTGGACTGTAATTATCACCATGAAGGCTTCGAAGAGGTCCTGATGCCAGTGGCGGGGGACATTGGAGGGCAGCCCCTCCAGAGAAGGTTGGGTATTAAAATACTTGGTACCCATCCCTCTTTGGCACCCTCAGGGGGCCGTTCTGCTAACCCTGCCACCCAGTGTGCTTCAGGGCGCAGCGGTCTCCACCGACCCTCCGAGGAGGGCCGGTCATCACTTGATTCAGCTGTTCCTTGCCGGTTCGCCGCTTCAGGGCGCCGAGTCAAGCGCTCAAAAAACACCAGAGGCCAGTCTCGAGAGACTGGTTCCCCTTGTAAATAAGGCAGAATGGAAACTTCTCCCAAATATTTCAAAATGGGTGCTGCTCACAATAGAAAAGGGTTACAAATTCGGGTCTCGCCCGTCCCAGTTTATTGGGGTCCTTCCCACAGTGGATGCCCCCGAGCAGTCTCTGGTAATGGAACAGGAGGTTATGACGCTCTTGCAAAAAGGAGCTATAGATGGGGTTCTCCTCCCAGCAAGCTGTCAGGGTTTTACAACCTATACTTCATTGTTCCAAAGAAGGATGGAGGGTTATCCCACAGATCAGGTCCGAGGACTGGATGCTTACTTTCATGTATCCATCCATCCTCAACACAGGAAGTTCCTCAGGTCTGCTTTCGGGGCAAAACTTACCTGTACAGGGTTCTTCCCTTCGGCCTATCTCTATCACCCCGCATGTTCACGAAGTGCGTGGATGCAGCTCTGGCTCCGTTGAGACTCCAGGGCATCCGCGTACTGAACTATATCGACGACTGGTTGATGCTAGCTCAAACAGAACATTTGGCAGTTCAACATTGAGATGTTGTTCTGTCGCACATGAAGAAGCTTGGGCTGAGGCTCAATGCCAAGGAAAGTGTGCTGGCTCCGAGTCAAACTACCAACTACTTAGGGGTAGTTTGGGACTCCACCACGATACAGGCATATTTATCCCCTGTTCATGTGAGTTCCATTCTCGGGGCCGTGAAAGGGGTGAAGATAGGCCAGTCACTCACTGAGACTGTTGGGTCTTATGGCAGCTGCGTCCAACGTGATAACTTTTGGCCTTCTGCACATTAGACTCTTACAGTGGTGGCTCAGGACCAAGGGGTTTTCTCCGAGGGGAAATCCTTTGTGCATGATCAAAGTCACTCGGCGATGCCTTCGTGCTCTGGTCATGTGGAAAAAGCCTTGGTTCCTGTCCCAGAAACCGTGTTGGGGACTTCTCGTCATCGTGTAATGCTTACGACGGATGCTTCCCTCACGGGCTGGGGGGCGATCATGAGTGGTCGCTCAGCTCAGGGTCTCTGGGAGGACCATCAGTTCCTGGCACATAAATCGGCTGGAAATGATGACGGTATTTCTTGCAGTAAAATACTTCCTCCCAGACCTGAGGGCATTAAAATGTTGGAGCAGACGCCCTGTCGAGGCAGGGGCCGAGGAAAACTTCAATTTGGAAAACTTCAGTTGAGCTGAAATCGACCTATTTGCTTCAGGGGAATCAACCCAGTGTCCACTGTGGTTCTCCCTATCTCATTCAGCACCATTGGGTCTGGATGCCATGGTACAGACGTGGCCGAGGCTGCGTCTGTATGCATTTCCCCGTTCGCTCTGCTCCCAGGAGTTCTGGAGAAAGTACGCCAGGAAGGGGTCAGTCTAATATTGATAGCCCTGTACTGGCCAACCAAAATATGGTTCTCAGACCTAGTGTCACTTCTAGATGGCTCCCTGATAGAGCTCCCTCTCAGGCAGGACCTCCTGTCTCAAGCGGGCAGCATGATAATTCATCCACGCCCAGAACTATGGAGACTGTGGGCCTGGCCTCTGAGGGGGCCAGGCTCATAGATGCTGCTCTCCCAACTGAGGTTGTGGAGACCATACTCCACTCCAGAGCTCCCTCCACGAGGAAGTGTATGCGGCCATTTCGGCCATGCTCCTCTGGGGGATTCCTCGGTAGGTCGAGACCCCCTTTTTTATACGCTTCCTCCGTGGTACTCTAAGGCTGAGGCCTTCAGTACATACAAGGACTCCAGCCTGGGACTTGGCCGTGGTATTAGAAGGGTTAGCTGAGGCTCCCTTCGAACCACTAGAGGAAGTTTCAGAGAAATTCCTCACCCTTAAAGACTATATTTCTACTGGCTATTTCATCTCTTAAAAGAATAGGAGATCTTCAAGCACTTTCAGTTGCTTCTTTGTGTTTGGAATTTGCACCTGGAATGGTCAAAGCGTTCCTGCATATTTGGACCATACTATATGCCTAAGGTCCCCACCAATGTCCCAGGTCCCATCGTACTTCAGGCCTTCTATCTTCCTCCATTTACAACTTCAGATCAGGAGAAACTCAATCTGCTATGCCCCGGTGAGGGCTTTAGATGCATATGTCCACAGAGCTGCCCTGTGGGGCAAAACAGATCAATTGTTTGTGTGTTACGGGTCTCATAAGAAAGGAGGTCCAGCATCTAAGCAGAGAATGAGCAAGTGGGTGGTCGAGGCTATCTCACTTGCTTATGAGGCGGCCGGACAGCCATCTCCATTAGCTGTCCGTGTTCACTCGACTAGGGGTATGGCGGCCTCAAAGGCCTTAATGTCAGGAGTATCCATTAATGACATATGTGGTTCTGCTGGATAATCATCCCAGCACACATTTATTAGGTTTTACAACCTGGACGTAGGCCCCTTTCCGGGGTCCTTAGTTCTGTCTACAAGATAACAGACAGGTACTTGGTGATACGGCGTAGTTGGGATAGCGTTCCCATCACGTCATTCGACGTAGCGTCGATAGTTCCCACGAAGGGAACGTCTCGGGTTACAGATGTAACCCCTGTTCCCTGAGTAAGGGAACGAGACACTACGTCACATTGCCGTACCCCCGGCATAACTGTGAGCGTCTTGCTTCAGACATATTCCAGAAGCTAGCGTTCTTTGTTCTGGGTATGCTTTATAGTTTCCTGGTCCGTGACATCACCCGCCTCTGACGTCACGTTTCCTCATTGGTTGGATACAGAGGTGCTTCACGAACAAAAAATGCAGAGGGTTCCCATCACGTCATTCGAAGTAGTGTCTCGTTCCCTTACTCAGGGAACAGGGGTTACATCTGTAACCCGAGACGTTTTATGACAGAACTTTGTATTCACTCTCTCACCCCTTTCTCTTCTACTCCACTGCAAAGTTTTAGCTCACCCATTTTAATTTCACATCCAATGCTTCAATGGTTTGTTGAGTCCACAATAATAACTGATTTCTCCTGATGAGACTTATTAAAGCTTAGCACAATACCTGTTCACTTCCACTGCGTATCCAGTCTATCAGCTCTGAGATGCAGCATGTTACTCAACTGAAGCTTGGCATAAATGATTATTAATTAATAGTCTTTCCTGTTGTTGTTGTTGTTGCTGCTGCTGCTGCTGTTGTTATCACACTGTCTGTAGAATCAATCTACAGAAGGCAGGGACAAACAGGCATAGAAAAGCACCTATAGAGAAGAATAATGATTTTCTACAAGGGCGGACTGCATGCTCATCAGACTTTGTGAATTTTGCAGTGCCCATGTTCTATAACTAATGAATCACATCATATGATGTGACACTCGCTTTGGGAGAACAATACAGATGGGGAGGGAAGAGTTGTTTTCACAAGCTCTATCAGCTGGTGAGTTTCAATGATGATTGTGGCGAGAGTTGGGAGAGATGAGTCAGTTGTAAGTGAGATTAACGTAAATACTCTTTCTGGCACCATTAGTTATGTGTTTGACCTATCTGATTAGGCTTATGTGGCCATCTGCAACACACTACATCTGTGACAACGAAAGTGTCTCTGATGAATTAGAGAATGCCTTATGCCATGTTTTAAAGGTCATGTCTTTGTGTTAACAGTGGCGGTGGCAATATAATAGGCAGTCGCCTTGGGTGGCGGTATTCTCTTGGATGGCACCCGCTTTTCTCTCTCTTATGCACCAGCTTCACAGCACTGTGCTCGCACGCCCGCCTGCCCGCTTCTCTCAATGAAAATGAATTGTGACCTAGAGGGAACACAATTGTAACAACATTTTTCCCCCATGCAGTTCCCTGTGCTGTAGAGCTCACCTCTCACTTAAGCCACTATCTGTCAACAGAAACAGGGTTAGCCATCTGCCCATAAAAAAGTAAACCAAATTAATCAAATCACAAAATAAAATGCACCCCGGATAATATTGATATACAATTGTGATTTATTTTTATTTTTCTTGATTGGAACTTGAGTTTTTAGCACTCATTAGCAAAAATCACACCTTTGTTTTAAAGGCACAATATGTAAGAGTTTTGAATTGAAACATCCAAAAACGACTAGAATAATGTTATATATTTTGGTGACTTTTGTACTTGTACCCGAATGTTTCCAACAATGTTTAAATCTAGAGAAATAAGCTATTTTAACCAGTGAAACGTCACGTGTGATTGCACTGCCTGTCAATGACGTCATATCCACATTACCCTTGATTTCCGTAGAAACCATGGAAACACCAAAGATGCTTTAATATATTACGTGTTGTCTAATAGACAGGTGAACAACTGTTTGGAGATCTTTATTGACAGAAAACGAATCATTATTATATAGCTTAACATGGTTAGTCTTGAATCTCTTGGTTTCTTGATATACCGTGAGTTACATGTTTGTACCCAAAAAGTAAATCAGACAACACTATTTTGTCAAGTGGCTAACATAGTGTAAGGGTGGACCTCCTACAGGGGTTCAGGCTGTAGGGTTGCCGAATGACTAAAGAAATGTTATCAGCAAGATGGTAGAAAACTGTACATTTCTTGTCTATTACCACCCACTGCAACTTATACCAACGACGGAAATAAGCGCAGTTACAATAGCAAAATATGTGGGAGAGCATTGCTATAGTGTGATGATATTGTATTGCAATAGGGAGCACATTAATGTTAATACTAAATCAAAACTAGTTAGCACATCATTTGTAATAGAAAGAGTTTAATGACAATATCTGATTATGGTTACACCTAAAATAATTACAAAATAGATGTATGAGATGATAAAATCATATACCATTAATCGTACCAGCATGTATGTAAAAAGTTACCTGAGAGATAGTTAGTGAGAGAGAGAGAGCCAGAGAGTGCCCAAGAAAAGAGGCAGAGAACAAAAAGAGAGCCCAGAAAAAGAAGAGACAGAGCAACAGTTACAATCTTCTTTTATCTCTTCCCAAAACCCAAATGTGAGACATTCAAACTGACCAATCAGAAGATTAAAACTTCCCCCACTGTACTAAAGGTGTGACAATTTGTAGACTCCCGATGTACACACATCTTGATCAGTATCAACACCTTTGTGCCTTCCAAATGGCCCTTGTAGCAAGAGAGAGGGGGTTGAAACAGTAAAGCAAATGTCTTTGTTCATTTTAAAATATCTTTGGATATTTTCAACCTTACAATAGCATAATCAAAAGAGCTTTATTTCTAACAGTAATACAGCATTTTCTTTATTTTGATATTGTAATATCGATTTAGCTTACTGCAGTGTGCAACAAGTGTCTCATACCAGTCACCGAGTGAACGCACAGAGTAACGTTATAATATAACTTTCAACACATTGTATTTTAGTATGATGTTTTTTTTGACCAAGTAAAACAGAGCTACATTACCCCACAATTTTAATTCGACAAATAAAGTGACCTGTATAATTCAGCACTCGCGGCTGTTTTATTAGAATGAAATAAAATAATGTGAATTTAAGTGATCAAACGTAACTGTAACAAAGTTCAAGTTCAGAGAAGAAGAAGGCAAACATTAAATATATATGCATAAACATTCAAAAGAAAGGAGCAGCAGCAGCAACGGCGGACTGCGGCATATGACCATAACAAAAACAGCAAAGTAAAATGTCCCAGGCTCTCGGCCCCGTCCTGCTTCATACCACAGTACCGTTAATAAAAAGTCCCATCACATTGCTTTCCATCAGCTGTGGAGGTGAAGACGACACCTCCCATGATTCTACGCTCATTCACAACGTCATCATGCTACACCTTTGTTATTGTTTTGAATAAGCGACCTCTAGCGGGGAAACTTACATACTGTGCCTTTAACAAGCTGTGTGGTGTTGTTGGCATTTATATTTATAGCTTATCTTTAATTACTTACTTTTTTTTTATCTTTTTTTATATATACTATTTTATTTATTTAGTTTAACCTTAAAGGGTTATTTCACCCAAAAATTCTGTCATTTATTACTCACCCTCATGCCGTTCCACACCCACAAGACCTTTGTTAATCTTCGGAACGCAAATTAAGATATTTTTGTTGAAATCCGATGGCTCCATGCAGGCCTGCATAGGGAGCAATGACATTTCCTCTCTCAAGATCCATAAAGGTACTAAAAACATATTTAAATCAGTTCATGTGAGTACAGTGGTTCAATATTAATATTATAAAGCGTGTTGAATCAGCGTGTCGAATCAGCGGTTCGGAGCACCAAAGTCATGTGATTTTCAGTGTTTTGAAATCGGCCATCACTATATAAGTCGTTATTTTTATTTTTTTTGGCGCACCAAAAATATTCTCGTCGCTTTATAATATTAATATTGAACCACTGTACTCACATGAACTGATTTAAATATGTTTTTAGTACATTAATGGATCTTGAGAGAGGAAATGTCATTGTCTTACGGGTGTGTAACGACATGAGGGTGAGGGACCACTACTGCCCTTGTAAGCTAAAACAAAACTGTCATCATATCTAATGCTGCCTTCGCGTGCTATCGGAAATTTGATAATTCCCACTTCTGAAGTTGTGATTACAAGCTCATCACATTCAAGTTCCAAAATGGAAGGGTGTTCATGTGCAATTTTTTTTACAAATTTTAGGAAACTCGTATTTACAGTAATTCAGAGAGCACGTAAGGGCAGCATAAAAGTTAATATTTTTATCCCTATCATGTTTATAAACTTCCTTTAAAAAGTAAGACAAAGACAGCATCTATAATCCAGAATACAAAGAGATCTGTAACACACATCAGCTAAGAATGACAGAGAGAAAACTTGAAGCATGAGACTATCAGTGTTTACTGTTAAGCTCCTGATTGGTTCAAGCACTTGTTGCCTGGTAACCAAAACACCCTTTTGAAAGATATTCTATCCTGACTGAAATATCACCAAGACACACTTGCTAAGGTCTGACAAACATGCAATTTATTGTCTAAGACTAGAAAACATGGGGGGGGGGACATGTCTTGAGAAAAATGAAATGAGACGGTTCATTGGAAAAGCTAACATAGATGTCTTTCATAGCTGAGTTCATTAAACATTCAGATGTTTAAGAGTAACACAATAACTGTGTAACCAATGCCATGAAACAATATACAGATAGCTAATGAACTTTTGTTATGTAACTGACAGAGACATATCAACTCATTTGGCCTATCTAGTCTACCATGTCTAGGGATAGGATACAATGACATAACAGCAGACCACTACAGGAAAAGAATGAGAGATGAGAGATTCATCACATTAAAACTAAATCATGAAGTCTCAGAAAGGAGACATTAATTACCTATAATTAAAACAATAACCAACTTCAATAAAAACCCTTTGAAATGTTTCATTAAAAATGCATAAGAACAATACTGTATGTACTGCCAACTGTTTTTTATTAAAATCACATTTGAAGTCACTAAGTGGACCCACTACAAACAGAAACAAGAATATATCTTGACAACTGCTAAATAACAATGATTAAGAGCACATGATTCACATTTTGAATAGACCATTGCCACTGGGAAATTGAAAATGCTTAATTAAAAGACACTTGATTTCTTCAATAAATAATATGGCACTTTTTGTAAAACACAGATAAAATTCTTTTTTCCTGGCCGAATGAAAGAGGCATTTCAAAGCAAGACAATTTCAAGTCTTCACTGCAAAGCTAGTGAATAATGATTATATTGGAGAGAGATACCACTGACATTAATCAGAAATGGTTTCAGAACCAAAATCATTTCATTGCAGGTTTCATAACACAAAATCAGTGAGCTCCTTTATGCAAAAAATTCATGAGAGCAGAGTCTTTTTGTCAGCGTCATTGTGAATTTGGGGGAAAGAAGTTGTTATACTTTCATTTATTTTTAGTTTAGGGCACTGCTCATGTGCATTAGTTGTCAGTGGCAGGAAGAGAGGAGACTGCATTATTGTTTTTAAGCGACTTGTTAAAAAAAGCCCCCAGCACTCTGGTTGTGAGTTTTAAGCAGCCTTAGATCTACTAGTATTGTATTCAAGAAAGGCACTATTAATTTTGTCTTCAAAAAATGCTGAAAAATGTGAGACCCAAAATTGAGTATTGTTTAAAATTTCAAGCTATTTTAAATAAAAAATCCCATCAATGTTACAAACAAACCAAAAGCTGCACTAAAAAAACTCTACACGGGAGGAATTCTCAGTAAAATGAAATTAATTTGAATATCCAAGGCTATGAGACTCATAATTTCAAATGCATTTACGTTTACTTATATAAGACTATACAGTATATTTGTAGGAAAATGTTAATCTTATATTCTTACATTAAATGTCACCAACTAGGAAATGCTTAGTAATATCTTGCAATGCCAATGAAAATAGAGTTAGATATGGTGGAAGGAAATTTAAATGCCAAAGTTTAACATGATGAGACATAATCTTGTGCTGTGAAATATGGCATTGGCACCCTTTATTTTACTCTCTGTGCTAGGACTGGAAAATGTTGCCCAGCAGAAACAATACTTTTCTCAGTCACATTAGTGTTTATGATACTGTTTAGGACTTCAGTTAACTATTATGATTAATTTAATTCTATGGCATTATCTTGATTCAGATTGATTCACTGCTGGATTCTGCAGTCAAATATTTGTGTACAACCACTAATGTGGTTCTCAACAGGTTTGGCCATGGGACCCACATTTTCCCACGATCATTATGCCGAGACCCAAATTTTTAGGAATTTGAACCAAGCAAATTTATTTCTCAAAAATGGTTAACATACACACAACCATCCCACTTTTCTATCAAACGATACCTACCGTTTGACTCTTAGTTTTGGAGTTATAAATCTTTTGTGTATGTCACTCAGAAAAAAACAAATCTTAAAATGCCTTCAGGGCTTAAAGGGTTAGTCCACTTTAAAATAAACTTTTCCTGATAATTTACTCACCCCCATGTCATCCAAGATGTTCATGTCTTTCTTTCTTCAGTCAAAAAGAAATTAAGGTTTTTGATGAAAACATTCCAGAATTATTCTCCTTATAGTGGACTCCAATGGCCTCCAGACGGTTGAAGGTCAAAATTACAGTTTCAGTGCAGCTTCAAAGGCGAACATTTCTTTATATAAAGCATATACAGTTGTATTTTTTTCGAAAATGACTGATCGTTTCGCTAGATAAGACCCTTATTCCTCGTCTGGTATCGTTTAAAGCCCTTTGAAGCTGCACTGAAACTGTAATTTTGACCTTTTGACCTTTAATTTTGGCCATTGAAGTCCACTATAAGGAGAATAATCCTGGAATGTTTTCATCAAAAACCTTAATTTCTTTTCGACTGAAGAAAGAAAGACATGAACATCTTGGATGACATGGGGGTGAGTAAATTATCAGGAAAATGTTATTTAAAAGTGGACTAATCCTTTAAAGGATTTCACACAAATTGTTAAAATATCACTAACACTGATGAATAAACAGTATTATAAGGCAAGGCTTTTTAACAGCAGTCCCAAACTAGATTTTGTTAATACAAGAAGAAGAAGAAGAAGAAGTTTTATTTATATAGCGCCTTTCCATAGCTCAAGGTCGCTTCACATAGTGCTATACAATATATTTGCACATCCACATACACAATACAAACACATAAGGCCAGATTTAGCCACATTATCCAAAATACATATTGAAAAGATATGTTTTTAGCTGAGTCTTGAAGGTAGGCAAAGATGATATATTACGAAGTGTAAGGGGTAGCGAATTCCATAATTTAAGAGCATTAACACTAAACGACCTACCACCTACAGTGGACAGCCGAAAACGAGGAATGGACAAAAGACCAAGCTCAGATGATCTGAGGAACCGGGCAGGAGAGTAGGAGTAGAGTAGGTCAGACAGATATGGAGGCACAAGACCATTTAGTGCCTTAAATGTTAGAAGTAATATCTTAAAGTGAATACATGATGCCACAGGTAGCCAGTGAAGATCATGCAGTAGAGGAGTAATGTGAGCAGAACGCCTGGTAGAGATGAGAACTCTTGCTGCTGAGTTTTGAACATACTGTAACCTAGCTATGAGTTTTTTAGGCAGACCAAGAAATAGAGCATTGCAATAATCCAGACGTGATGTGATTAATGCATGAATTAAGATTTCAGCATCAGCTAGAGTGAGAGAAGATCGAAGACGTGCAATATTACGAAGATGGAAAAAAGAGTTTTTAATGACAGAAGAAATATGAGAGGCAAAAGATAGAGATGAGTCAAATAAGACACCAAGATTACGGACAGATGAAGAAGGCTTAACAAGAACCCCGTCAATTTCAAAGGACAGGTCTATCCTTTTGATTGAGGTAGCAGAGCCAATTGTTCAATTCAATTTTAAATTGAAAAAATCATTGGGCACCTGCCAGGTTTCCGTCAAAAGTAGCATGTCCAGATTTGTGTCAATGATCATGTCATTTAGCACTAATGCTTTATCAGTTAAAGAGCGAGTGTTCAGTAGCGCATATCACATATCTGAAGATGCAACATTGCCGTGTCCAAGGACGGGATTGAAGCGTAATGGTCTCAGATTTCCAAAGTTGATTACACGATTTTCCTGTTGTATTGTGCACGGGTGTTGGTACAGATAACCGGAATTCTATTTGAAGACTAGCAGTGATAAATCCGAAATTTCTTCCGTGAACGGTGTATGTAGCGGGGTCGGCNCCAATGGCCTCCAGACGGTTGAAGGTCAAAATTACAGTTTCAGTGCAGCTTCAAAGGCGAACATTTGTTTATATAAAGCATATACAGTTGTATTTTTTTCGAAAATGACTGATCGTTTCGCTAGATAAGACCCTTATTCCTCGTCTGGTATCGTTTAAAGCCCTTTGAAGCTGCACTGAAACTGTAATTTTGACCTTTTGACCTTTAATTTTGGCCATTGAAGTCCACTATAAGGAGAATAATCCTGGAATGTTTTCATCAAAAACCTTAATTTCTTTTCGACTGAAGAAAGAAAGACATGAACATCTTGGATGACATGGGGGTGAGTAAATTATCAGGAAAATGTTATTTAAAAGTGGACTAATCCTTTAAAGGATTTCACACAAATTGTTAAAATATCACTAACACTGATGAATAAACAGTATTATAAGGCAAGGCTTTTTAACAGCAGTCCCAAACTAGATTTTGTTAATACAAGAAGAAGAAGAAGAAGAAGTTTTATTTATATAGCGCCTTTCCATAGCTCAAGGTCGCTTCACATAGTGCTATACAATATATTTGCACATCCACATACACAATACAAACACATAAGGCCAGATTTAGCCACATTATCCAAAATACATATTGAAAAGATATGTTTTTAGCTGAGTCTTGAAGGTAGGCAAAGATGATATATTACGAAGTGTAAGGGGTTCCATAATTTAAGAGCATTAACACTAAACGACCTACCACCTACAGTGGACAGCCGAAAACGAGGAATGGACAAAAGACCAAGCTCAGATGATCTGAGGAACCGGGCAGGAGAGTAGGAGTAGAGTAGGTCAGACAGATATGGAGGCACAAGACCATTTAGTGCCTTAAATGTTAGAAGTAATATCTTAAAGTGAATACATGATGCCACAGGTAGCCAGTGAAGATCATGCAGTAGAGGAGTAATGTGAGCAGAACGCCTGGTAGAGATGAGAACTCTTGCTGCTGAGTTTTGAACATACTGTAACCTAGCTATGAGTTTTTTAGGCAGACCAAGAAATAGAGCATTGCAATAATCCAGACGTGATGTGATTAATGCATGAATTAAGATTTCAGCATCAGCTAGAGTGAGAGAAGATCGAAGACGTGCAATATTACGAAGATGGAAAAAAGAGTTTTTAATGACAGAAGAAATATGAGAGGCAAAAGATAGAGATGAGTCAAATAAGACACCAAGATTACGGACAGATGAAGAAGGCTTAACAAGAACCCCGTCAATTTCAAAGGACAGGTCTATCCTTTTGATTGAGGTAGCAGAGCCAATTGTTCAATTCAATTTTAAATTGAAAAAATCATTGGGCACCTGCCAGGTTTCCGTCAAAAGTAGCATGTCCAGATTTGTGTCAATGATCATGTCATTTAGCACTAATGCTTTATCAGTTAAAGAGCGAGTGTTCAGTAGCGCATATCACATATCTGAAGATGCAACATTGCCGTGTCCAAGGATGGGATTGAAGCGTAATGGTCTCAGATTTCCAAAGTTGATTACACGATTTTCCTGTTGTATTGTGCACGGGTGTTGGTACAGATAACCGGAATTCTATTTGAAGACTAGCAGTGATAAATCCGAAATTTCTTCCGTGAACGGTGTATGTAGCGGGGTCGGCATAAAATTCCAAGTTGTTCACACCATTTATAAGTGTCCGGAGCCAAGCAGGGAGATCCTTTTAAAGTTCTAAGTTGAGCAGAAGAAAATTGCAGAGTCATCTCGGGAGAAGTCACTTTATTAACGTCAGCCAAAAACAGCACAAAAAGATCAAAGAACAAAACCTGCAAACGATTACGACATGACCAAAATCCAATGGGACCCACACAACAACTTATCGGTTTAACTACGTTAGCCAGAACCGTATCGAATCCACAATCCACAGAAGGGAAGGCTACCCGACCATACCGAGGATTAACACCACAAAATGATAAAGTTGACATAAGCCACAGTCATCAAAAATACTGAATTGGTGGTATTTTGGGTTATAGTTACAGAACGTTACCATGGTAAATACACAATATTGTTAATGAAACATATGGACACTGATCCTGATGAATAAAATGAACCTGCCTGCAAATCCTTACCAGTTAACACACGACACCAGTTACTGTAATGTCTGTTTTGGGTTTTATTTCATGTGTATACTTTCATGTCTTTTATTTTGTAGTTTGATTCATGTTGCTTGTTTGTTATGTGCTTCCCTTACCCTCATGTATCCTGCCATGTGTTCAATTAGTGAATGTGTCATGTTCTCATTGGTTGGTCTTGTCATGTGTCCATAGTTCTCATTAGGCTTGTTCGAGATGCATCGGCGCTGCACAGACCCGATTGCGTATGACATCAAAGTTCCACGAGAGCAATTCAAAAGCATAATGAGTCATTTGCTCTCCAAACTATCTTGCGGTACTTTGATGTCATACGCCAATTGGTCTGTGCAGCGCCGATGCATCTCGAACAAGCCTAATGGTTCACTGTCATGTCTTGTGGTTCTGGAGTTCTGGTTGTTCATTGGTTGTTATAGTCATGTGTTCCCCTTGTAAGCCCTCGTGTCTGCTATGTGTGTTTGCCGTGTATTATTCCATGTATCATTGTTGGTGAGTTCATATGTTTCTTGTTCATGCCAAGCCAAGTCAAGTCTATGTTTATTGTATTTCTGTTCACATTTTGGATTTAATAAACTGCATTTAGGTTCATCCATGCTCACCTTCATTGGACTTTTGTTACATTAACGTAATTTATTGGTACTTTTTGATAATTTCATAAATTAAGGCCCATTCACAATAATAGCAATAATAACTATAATGGTAATGATAAAGATGTTCTAAAAATCGTTCTAAAGATAACACAACTATGGAAGATTGTTTTCGCCACTGAATTAAAAATAAAAAGGTAATTGCAACTTTACCTAACAATTCTGACTTTTTTTCTTGCAATTGTGAGTTTAGATCTCACAATTCTGAGAAAAGAAGTCAAAATTGCGAGATATAAACTCTCAATTGCAAGAAAAAAAGTCAGAATTGTGAGATAAAAAGTCACAATTATCTTTTAAATTGTTTATTCTGTGACGGAAACAAGCTTCCATCCATACACAACTATAACGATAAAGGCACAGAGAAACAATATTGTTGGAATCACTTTCAAAATGATTTTTTCAAGCTGATCAACGATAAAAACATTGACAGCCAAAATCTATCCTGCTTTAAAGAGCTTGAGTATTTAAAGTGCCAGATGACAAAACTGTAGCATGAACTTAGAATAAACAGAACTACCATGCGCTGGTGTGTACGCTAATATAGTTATAGTTACTTTCTTGGTGTTAACGGGACTAGGCTTACTATTTGACAACTTAATTACAATGTTGCATGCCTGTAATTTTAACTGCAAAAGCGCATTCTGTGTGAACGGCCCTGACAATTTAAGAAATAACGTTAGAATAATGAGACAGATGGCCTGATATCTCACCTGACTGCAGATACTGAATGGGATGGGGAAAACCAAGGTCTAGAGATGCATTTCTTCATCTAAATACTTAAGCACCGCATTTTTTGAACGCTGTGTCATATGAGACGCTGCCAAAAATGTGAGTGCAATGGTCAAACACGTCTGTCTAGCCCATTTGCATAGAAAAACAATGGAAAACTATCGCAGCAGAATGGAAAAGCACATTCTATCTGATAAATTAGAAAAGTTAAGGCGGGTGCACACTGCGATTTTGGCCACGATTTGGTTGTCTGAGACAAATTTTGCAAATCATAAAAGATTCCTATAATCCTAGGCAAAAATCTGTAGTCTTTGATCGCTAGTTTGACATGTTCACCGACAGACGATTAATGACCGTTGCCATCAAATTTTACCTCAGATGAAATTCTGGCAGTGTCAGAAGATTTGACATACAGTCCTGCAGTGTGACTACGCCGAATGTCAAATTGTCTTTGTTTTTCAAGACAAGCCGTTATCAAAATTATCGGTAGAGATTTCTTTGTTAGCCATCATTTCAGTCCCGCGTGTAATGCAGCTCACTGTCATCGAACGTGTATGGGTTGATGATGTAAAACTCCGTCCGTTTTTAACGCGTCTTGACTGTCGTACAGTCTGACATAAATTACAGCTGTGATCCCACAGTGGGACATGAGGATCATGTTCGTACAGTCTGACAAGCAACAATTGTTAAGGACTATTATAAATCACACAGTGTGCACCCAGCTTAAGTAAGTATTAAGGTTTTTTGTTGTTGTTGTTGTTTCTTTGACACGGACACACTCCGCGACCAACTTTTTGTGGGAAGTGATTTCCCTCATAGCTGCTAGTTTTATGTCTGGTCACTTCATGCTCTTCTAACATAATAATTCCAACTCAATTCAATATTTCATGTCCATTCATTTATTTATTTGGTAAGAAGCCTTCTTATATGCAGGATAATGTACAGCGATAATGTGTTGCAATAATGACCAGCTGACTGTAAGCCCATACTTAAAGGGTTAGTTCACCCAAAAATTAAAATTCTGTCATTAATTACTCACCCTCGTCGTTCCAAACCCATAAGACCTTCGTTCATCTTCAGAAAACAAATTAAGATATTTTTGATGAAATCTGAGGGTTTTTTTATCTACCATAGAAAGCAATGAAATTACCACATTCAAGGTCCAGAAAAGTAGTAAAGACATCGTTAAAATAGTTAACGTGACAACAGTGGTTCAAAAGTGGTTATGTTATAAAGCGACGAGAATACTTTTGTGAGGACTAAGGACGAACCAGACAAATGAATTGTTCTGATGATTCTTTCAAAACATAATTCCAGAAACCCAAGTTTAGAGAATCTAATTTTCGGCTCCAGTCCGTCTACAGAACAACCCCTGCTAGGTACTTTTATGGCACCCATGCTTCCTGACTGAAGGAGAGGTGACAAACCTTTAAGCCATTTGTAGCAACCAAATGGTCACCAGAAGATAAAGAATCTTTGATCTCCAGATCAAAAGAGACAGAGAGACAATGCAGGCCTGTTTCTCTGAGTGACCTAACTTTACAGAAAAACCCACAGAGACTATTTCTACAACTAAAACTGCATCGAATTGTTCCAAACAATTTGAAACAGACTTATCAAACATCTTTCAACTGCATAAATTTTATATCATGTCCACACATTCTACATGTAACCAGTTAGACACCCACAATTCATGTAAATGTGATAACTTTTGAATGATTGATTGAAAGTATGCCTTATTTGAAATGAATTTAAATCTCTAATGTAGGTTTAAATCATGGCTTGTATGAAATCTGTGTAAAATGTATCATATTCCATTTAATAGAAATTATGTCTAAACGGTACTCTCTGCCGAAGCCAGCAATTCCAGAAACCGGAGATAACGCTTATTTTATGATTGGGGCGGAGAAAAGCCACCTTTGAAACGAGACGATATCTGATTGGTCAGAACTCCTCACAGAGGTGGGACAAACACCTAAGTTTAAATAGTCACATCACAGAACAAAGATGAGTAACAAAAAAGACCAGAAGAAACAAAGAGAGAGACAAGACTAAGATGACAAAGGACAGACAAACAGTTCATTCAAGCCATCCAACTTTTACTCACTTTTCGTTTCTTTTTACTTAAGTTTCTTTTCCGTTGAGAGTCTCGTGTTCTAAGTTTTTCCGCAAAGTTTAACCAACAACTTTTGCCGCCTCAACTCTAACTCCAGCCACGACAAGAGACTTCCTTTCATTTTGCCAGCACGCTCAAACGTGATTAATTTTTACCTAACCACAATCTGGACCTGAAAAGATCCTGCAACAAATCATTGACTCGGAAAAACCCTTCTCTCCAAGCTAAGGACACCGACTAGGAGCTTCCCATTAAAAGTCGACAAGCAAGTACTTCCAGATTTTAAAGCTGAACTGGTGCATTAAATTAATGATTCATGGTTCGTTCAGGTCAGGTCTTTTGAAGTGCATATTTTGCTAGAAATCCTGCTCATCATTTCATTCTCTCTTAAAACTCTTTCTCTCTCATTTCCTTTTTTTCTGCAACGTGTATGAATGTTTGTGTGTGTGTTTGTGTTAGATTCGTTTGTGTTAGAATAAATAAAGTCTCGTGTAGATTTTAAAAGAAAGTGTCTTGTATTATGTGCTCGAAGATTTAGGCCCAATCCCAATTCTACCCCTTACCCCTTCCCCTTTCCCCTTTCCCCTTCCCCTTTGTTTCGCGCGTTCACGTGAAGGGGTAGGGGTGTCCCAATTCTCATTTGGTTGGAGGGGAAGGGGTAGGGGGAAGGGCCAGGTAGCCCTTCAAACGAAGATTTTTCGGGACCACACTTCAGACGAAGGGGTATGATAAATTTCCAACATGGCCGACCGAGCGAGCAGAGAGACCCACAAATGTAAGTATTTTTTTACGGTAAACAGTATTTTAGTAATAAATAATCACTTGTTTTATGTTGCCTTTAATCTTGTGTTCATGTATACGGTTATGTTCTCCGAAAAAAGATTTGTTAAAATCGCTATGAAAAAAGTTCNTGCAGAGATTCCTTCTTTTACGTCAGAATGCTGAATCAGTATTAGCCGGCTCCTGCATCAGCATCACACGCATGTGTCATGGAACTCACGTGAACAGCGTCGGCCAATAATGAGCCGGCGTTCTGATGTAGAAGGAGTGAATGAAAACGAGTGAATGAATTCGGACACTGAGTGCGATGGAAGAGCTGCCACTTTTAAATAGTTTGTGCTTGCTGTTTGATAATTATTTGAAACATAACAAACTGACAGCTCCACTAGTAATGAAAAGATTTATATTGAACTCTGTCATGGAAATTAGCATGTATAAACCTTAATTAAACAATTTAATAATCAATTAAAAAGGAAATTATACCTGTATAATATTAGGCTGTATAGCCACATTGGATCAGCACTTCATTTGCAATTCATTGACGCACGACTCTCACAGTGCATTGTGGGTATTCTCTAGCCGTTGAGCGTGCATCAGTTGTTCACTCATTATTGCGGTGCATTGTGGGATTGAATGGGTGCACTCAATAAGTCCACTATGGTTTCAGACACCACTAAAAATGTCTATTCCCTCAAATAGTGCCCAATTTAAGGGTATAGGAGGCAATTTTGGAAACAGCCAGAGTGATGGCAAATCCTACCAGGTGCATCTGTGTTTGGAGTGCATATAAACTGACAACTCAGTATTATTTAAATATTGAGTCACCTCCAATACCGCCCTGAATATAATGCCTTTTGAAGGCTGAGCGACAGTTACAGGTGCATGATAATGCAGTATAATACAACTGAATGATCAAAGCAGAGGAAGAGGAAGCCAGCCCCTCAGACACTCCACATCTAGCTACTGATTAGAGCAAAAGAAAGCACAGCATCACAGAAAAATACATGTTTTGTTGATTTTGTTGACAACTGTTGACAACTGAGTTCTAAAATTAATAAAGCAAATGACTATTTACAACAATGCTCTTCAACTGGAGGCCTGCAGGCCATTATTTTTATAAGGTGCCACTGAACTTGCATGTGCACATACATCCTGTTTCTACATACAGCTGTGAGTCAGCATTCCCAATCCTGGACATCATCAAATCAAGTTCATTCTGCCTTTGACAATGATTGTATTTGAGAAGTTCACTGGTTACATTTGTGTCCAAGTTCAAAATATTTTCAACACGTCGGTGCTGATAGCCTAGTGGTTAGTGCACCGATGTATGGTGCAAATGCGTTCACGGCGACCCGAGTTCGATTCCCGTCTTAAGGTCCTTTGCTGATCCTGCCCCCCTCTCTCTGCCCAATGCTTTACTGTCTGTTCTCTACTGTCCTTTCCAAATATAATTATTATATTCGTTAATCAGCTAAACATGGGTTTGTTTATTCAAACAGAATGTGAAGTTGCGTCACGCTGCGTTGCATGCTGGGGCGGTGCTGCCATTATGGGAGGATCGCTCTCTGCTACTTATACTGAAATTAATACCTAGACCTGCTAACCTTTTGTTTAGTTTTTGACTTGAATTTAAGCTATTTTATGCTTTTTTATTGCAAGAACATTTGATGTTTTACCAAAATCAAATCCCTATAAGCTTGTGAACAGTTTTGGAGTGGCTGCATGCAAGTTCGGCTAATTCACAAGCTGAGTGAGAGTCATACTCGCAAATGTAATGTTAATTATTAAACCAAACAAAATACAAAACTTTCAAAAACACCTAGCAATGTGATTATTTTATTGAGTGATAGGCTGTGGGTTTAATTGTTTTCTATCCAGCGGCTTCTCGTCACTTCCTCAATCTGCTGCTTTGGTGTTTTTACACGTAGAAAAGTAAAAAAAATAAAAATTACATTGTCCATTTTTCTTGTGAGTTATGCCAATTCTTGATGCAGCATGAATGACCTACAATGGCGACATTTTTCACAATTACAACAATTACGAAAATCAAAATTCTGCCCTAAACTCACTAGCAGAAAGGCAGCGTGATCCTCCCAGTATGGCGTATAAACAAAGCCATACTGGAACTCAACACGGCGTGACGTCAGCTTCACATTCTCTAAAGTAGCCTATTCGTGCACCAAAAGTGATGTAGTTGAGTGTGATGAAAAAAGAGCAAGTGGTCACAGAAGATTCATTTGAAATGCATGGTAACACCAGGTGTAACGGTAACGCATCTTGGCTGACCACTTGTTCACTGAAAATGCATCTTAAAGGAACACTCCACTTTTTTTGAAAATAGGCTCATTTTCCAACTCCCCTAGAGTTAAACAGTTGAGTTTTACCGTTTCATAGGAAAAATATTGAAACTCTTTGGTCATTTTTGAGCGAGATGCTAACTGTCTTATCAGATTCAATGAACTATGCTCGGAGATCGCTGAATGGATTCGAAAATGGTAAAACTCGACTGTTTAACTCTAAGGGAGTTGGAAAATGAGTCTATTTTCAAAAAGTCCTACAAATTCGACAGAGAAGAACAAGCATTGCACATAGCACTTATTTATGTGTAAATATTTTGTTTGTCAGGAGGAAAGTGAGAAAAAGCAAGCAAGAAAGATGCAAGGATGCATAAAGATTTTAGCACTACTTAAATTCTCAGTGCTAAGCTAGAACTCAAAAGAAAGTAGTTGAATAGTCTAATTTACAGCATGTTATGGGGTTTCTGGTTCAGTCTAGTCTGGTACAACCTAATCAGTCCAACAAGTCTGAGGTAAGCCAGAGACTGGACACATCACTTAGCAGTTGGGTGAGTCATGGTAACCATAGAATCAAACATGTCCTATCATCAGGAAGGAAGACTGCCATATGACCGCATGCCATAGAGACCCACATACCGCAAGGGAGTGCAGACTGATGTTAGTCATGCATTTCATGTTATTGCATGACTTACATGCTGAGAGGGTAACCAAGAGCATGTGTTGAACTGGTATTTAAAGGCCAGATGTGCTGACCTCAAGCTGTAAGTGTTAAACGGTTCGGCACATTTATTATCCTGAGCAATGACTTTTGAGTCATCTGCATAAATATCAATAACTGTGGGCTATTTATTGCTTGGACATACTATTCAGCTTTAGCACCCTCTTGCTTTAAGACACACTTTATTTGCTTTCTTTTCTTGCTGTGCTTGAGAAAAAAGACAATAAACTGACTTGCAAAGGGTGAGTCAACAAAACAATTCAATATTTCCCAGGCCAACTTCATTCAGAATGAATGGGAAATTAAAGTTTGATTATCTGTCTACTTTTTTCATATAGATTCTGGTCAGTTGATCATCTTGCAAGGTTTCAAAGTCAGGTGC
The DNA here is from genome assembly GCA_003731715.1 of Anabarilius grahami. NCBI lineage: Eukaryota > Metazoa > Chordata > Actinopteri > Cypriniformes > Xenocyprididae > Anabarilius > Anabarilius grahami. The sequence goes on from RJVU01036043.1 coordinate 3,364,813, forward strand.
AAAGTGCATTTGTTACTTTAATGAGTTATTCTTGGCGTAACTATGTAGTTGCGGGCAGATTCAATAATAATTTTGACTTCAATAAGACCAGTTAATTTAAATTTTAGCACATTATTAGCAGTGTATCAAATGTTTTTAGAGAGTATCAAAGCTTTGGATATAATTATTATTCCTCATGTTTAAACACTTCATATTAATGAATTTAAATAGGATAACTGGATACTTTGAAGGTTTCAGGGACTATATTTGAGTACTAAAGTGGCCTGTAAATGCGACAGAGAAGAACAAACAAGCATTCTTATAACACACCATTAGGAAGTCTGTCATTGTATGTATAAATGTTTTGTTTGTCAGTAGGAAGGTGAGAAAAAGAAAGCAAGAACGAGGCAGAGATGGATAAATAAAAGACATAATAGAGACTCATTCACTGCAGCCTAGACGTGGTGTCTGAGGGGAGTCAGGGAGGAGAGGCTGAGGGGTCGCCGCTGTAATTACATGACGGCTCTGCCAATGGGGGGGAATTTCACCTCTCCAATCATCTGCTATTATCTTGCATTCCTGCAGGCCTGAATGCCCATGCCTAGCTCCCATTGAGGCACCTGTCTCTTCTCCTTCACCCCAGCATTACCCATCACTGCACCGCATGGAGGAACACCCCACCGGCATTGTTCCTCCAGTGTTCTCATTTCAATTGTAATTTCAGAACTAGTGATTGAGCTTTATCATTACAGGATAAGAATATTACAGGTAGATTTGATGGGCGTACTGCAACTTTGAATAAGCCTCACCACTATTTAAAATCCTGCAGTGACAGCTTCTAAAACAATCCTCTGCCAGATAATTGGGTTTATGGGCTGGAGCCATGTTTGCTATTCTAAGAAACGTTTCATAAGCCTCAGATCGTATTGCTGTCCGCACATTGTATAAAGGATTGTATGAGTGAAGGGAATCGTTAGAGGAAAGAATAAAAAATTGTCATTATTTTCTCACCCTTATGACAAACCTGGATGCTGTTATTTTTTCACTGGAACACACAAGGAAGAGTTTTGAAAAACCTTGACACTGCTCTTTCGACACAGCATCTGGTGAGTATGGGATGATTTTAGTATCAAAATGATTAATAAATGCACAATTATACATGAACTTGATAAATGTTGCAGATATGTTTTACGATCCACAAACAAATGCCTTTTAAATGGGTCATTTAATGCCACTTTTACAAGATGAAAATAAGTCTCTGATGTCCCCAGAATGTGTATGTGAAGTTTTAACTCAAAATACCCCACAGATCATTTTTTATAGCATGTTAAAGGAACACTCCACTTTTTTTGAAAATAGGATCATTTTCCAACCCCCCTAGAGTTAAACAGTTGAGTTTTACCGTTTTCGAATCCATTCAGCCGATCTCCGGGTCTGGCGGTACCACTTTTAGCATAGCATAGCATAGTTCATTGAATCTGATTAGACCGTTAGCATCGCGCTCAAAAATAACCAAAGAGTTTTGATATTTTTCCTATTTAAAACTTGACTCTTCTGTAGTTACATTGTGTACTAAGACCGACAGAAAATGAAAAGTTGCGATTTTCTACGCAAGATGGCGCCGCGCATGGCAGCCTCAGTGCTTAGCTCTTCAGTGTTTGTTCTGTTTTTGTTAGTTTTTCCTGTTTTTTGTTTTTCAAACACCATCAGTTTTACCAGGGATGAACTGCTGAACATTCGGCAGTACACAACACAAAATCTTTTACCGGATTTCGATTATTCAGACGTTTTGTTGAATGTTGTAGTCGGCGGAGCGGCAGCGCTGTTAAGACGCTTCAGGAGGACGCGCAGACGGGGAAAGCGCGCCGGCGCTCTCGTGAAGCTCAGACAGCGCGGATTAAGAATGCCGCTGCCTAGCATCCATCTGACGAATCTCCGCTCTCTACCCAACAAAACGGACGAACTCCTTTTGCTCTCCCGGACAAATAAGGATTTTTCGAACTCGGCTGCTCTGTGCTTCACGGAGACCTGGCTGAACGACGCCATTCCGGACAG
>RJVU01036043.1:3369598-3387765 GCA_003731715.1 Anabarilius grahami
TTCTGATTCTGATTCTGATTCTAGAGCCGATATGGCTAGGAACTATACTCTCATTCCGGTGTAATAATCAAGGAACTTTGCTGCCGTACCATGGGTGCAGCAGGAGCAATGATATTTTTAAACTACTATTAGTAAACCACTATTGTAGTTTTAAATAATTCATATTTTTATGATGGACTTTCATATTTTAAGTGTGAAAGTCTGGGTCTGGAACAAAGGTAAAACAATATAATCTATACATAAATGGATGTGGAATGTTTAGCAAAAACAATGGATGACTGCATGGTAAAAGGTTTCCAAGACAGTTGTAATGTGACCTTCATTTGAAAAGAAAAGAAAAGAAAAGAAAAAAACATTCATCTATATTCCAAGTAGAATATAGTGCATGAGTCATATGGCTTTTTTCTTTTCTTTTCCTTTTTGGAGTTTGAGAGATGTCATAACTATAACAAAGATCCTTTTAAACATTTGTTCCACAGAAAAAAAAACATACTGTAACAACATGCACATTTGGAACAGCATTTTTAACTAATCAGATCCAATTGCCTTTGGGTCTTACTGTTGTATCAATTTGACTGTGTCCGAGCAGTTAATCATAATTGTCTCACAGGGAAATTCAATACTGCTGTGAATTTTGTGTAGCTAGGTTGTGTGATAGTCGTGTGATTGGTCGGTCTGTTTGAGAATGGATAGCAGAGCCAGTGGATGGTAAAACCCGCGGGACACCTCCTGCTAAACAAGTCTCAATAACCGACCTCGCAAAAACAATAAAATATCCAATGTGACAACAACTGTTCCTAAGTGTATTTCATTACCTTGCTTTCTATCTTTATTGGTCCTTTGTAAAGTAAGTTTGTGACTGCACGAAACGTACAATCAAAAGTATATTGCCTTTTTCCCAAGATAGTTTATTGAATGTGTGTGTTGTCAGAAGGTTATGTCTGTTCAAAGAAAAGGGATCTAGCTGAGTAGGATGTATACACTCTAAGAGTGATGGAGAGGAAATGTATGAAGCAAACATCAAATTATCATATAATCACACTTCAACAAAATGTGAGCTACGTGACTGCACTATAAACTGCTATTCTTCAGCAGACACCGGCTTTGTATTTCAGACACCTCGTCTAAAGGCGTCTCTCTGAAATGGTGGCCATAAAGGCTCATGAAGGCTGCTTTAAGAAGAACAGGCTATGCATAATAAAATTCAAGAACAGTTTCAAGCACCTCTCTGGAGATCCAAGTCACTAAATAATTAAGCAAGCTCTTGGAAGTTCTCCATTAATATTGTGCAATAAATGAATTTGAGGATGCTGGGAGGTGACGAGACAGATGCATGACTGAAGGTGAGAGCAGCGTTCATGACGGAGCGTCTCCTGGATCCATCAAAACTCTGCAATTAGAAATGAGTTATAGCAGCTTACGTATGCAACAGCCTTAGCAGCACAGATGGAGTTGTGAAAATCCTGTCAGGACTTTATGTAGAGCACTCAGATTTATTTGATTGTTTTGGTATCAGTATGCATCTTTAAATATGTTAACATATTATTTCTTGAAATCAGAGTTATTATCACACACACAAAAAAAAGTTTACAATTATGCCAACAGAACTCTAACTCCAATAGTCCTCTGAATAGCTATAAAAAATCAAGTGGGAGAATGAATTCAATTTCAATTTGATGTACTTTTGTCTGTTTGATTCATTGCCACCCTGGAGGTGCTTATAAACCAAGAACATAAACACCAAAGAGCACCAGCTGTTTGTTTTTGTTTTAAATACTGGTTTGATAATTGGAGTCTCCCACACCGATTAAAATGGTTTTCGTTTTCAGAAGTTGATTTGATATGCCAAGTCAATTTCACTATTTTAAGTTTGTCATTCCTAATGTTATTTTAAATAGTGACAAACTAACAGCTAAACTAACAAACTGTCTATGAATATGTTTATGTATCGATACTCACTATGTCCCTTAAAGGGATAGTTCACCCAAAAAATTTAAATTCTGTCATCATTTACTCACCCTCAAGTAGTTCCAAACCTGCTGAACACAAAGGAAGATATTTGGAAAAATGTCAGTAACCAAACAGATCTTGCCCCCCATTGACGACCATAGTATTTATTTTTCCTATATGGTAGTAAATGGGGGGCGAGATCTGTTTGGTTACTGACATTCTCAAATCACGAGACCCAACTCACTACACAAAATGACACGCGATATATGTTTTTTAATACAAACAATTATTAAATTATATTTCAGCATTAACATACATCGCTAGACAGGTAATGAACAATCTAGCTAACATTTATAATTTATTTATGGCAGAAATGTTGCATGTACTGTATATGTAACAAGCAATGTATTTATCATAATGTGCATTAAATAACATTTAAAAATAATATAATAAAGATATCAGTACTGCTGTTGTTCGGAAATACCATTAGTGATGTTGTACAACCCGAATTCCGGAAATGTTGGGACGTTTTTTAAATTTGAATAAAATGAAAACTAAAAGACTTTCAAATCACATGAGCCAATTTTATTCGCAATAGAACATAGATAACATAACAAATGTTTAAACCAAGAAATTTTACAATTTTATGCACAAAATGAGCTAATTTCAAATTTGATGCCTGCTATAGGTCTCAAAATAGTTGGGACGAGGGCATGTTTACCATGGTGTAGCATCTCCTCTTCTTTTCAAAACAGTTTAAAGATGACTGGGCATCGAGGTTATGATTTTCTGGAGTTTTGGTGTTGAAATTTGGTCCCATTCTTGCCTGATATATAGGTTTCCAGCTGCTGAAGAGTTTGTGGTCGTCTTTGATGTATTTTTCTCTATAGGTGAAAGATCTGGACTGCAGGCAGGCCAATTCAGCACCTGGACTCTTCTACGACAAAGCCATGCTGTTGTAATAGCTGCAGTATGTGGTTTTGCATTGTCCTGCTGAAATACACAAGGCCTTCCCTGAAATAGACATCGTCTGAAGGGGAGCATATGTTGCTCTAAAACCTTTATATACCTTTCAGCATTCATAGTGCCTTCCAAGACATGCAAGCTGCCATTATCGTATGCACTTATCCACCCCCATACCATCAGAGATGCTGGCTTTTGAACTGAACACTGATAACACGTTGGAAGGTCTCCCTCCTCTTTAGCCTGGAGGGCATGGCGTCCGTGATTTCCAACAAGAATGTCAAATTTGGACTCGTCTGACCATAGAACACTTTTCCACTTTGAAACAGTCCATTTTAAATTAGCTTTGGCCCACAGGACACGATGGCACTTCTGGACCATGTTCATATATGGCCTCCTTTTTGCATGATAGAGCTTTAGTTGGCATCTGCAGATGGCACTGCGGATTGTGTTTACCGACAGTGGTTTCTGGAAGTATTCCTGGGCCCCTTTAGTAATGTCATTGACACAATCATGACAATGAGTGATGCAGTGTCGTCTGAGGGCCCGGAAACCATGGGCATCTAATAAAGGTCTTCCGCCTTGTCCCTTATGCACAGAGATTTCTCCAGTTTCTCTGAATCTTTTGATGATGTTATGCACTGTAGATGATGAGATTTGCAAAGCCTTTGCAATTTTACGTTGAAGGAACATTGTTTTTAAAGTGTTTTTAAACAATCTATTTACACACTCTTTCACAGCTCTGCCCATCTTTACTTCTGAGAGACTCTTCCTCTCTAAGACACCCCTTTTATAGCTAATCATGTTACAGACCTGATATCAATTAACTTAATTATTTGCTAAAAGTTCTCCCAGCTGAATCTTTTCAAAATGTCTTGCTTTTTCAGCCATTTATTGCCCCCATGCCAACTTTTTTGAGACCTGTAGCAGGCATCAAATTTGAAATTTGAGCTCATTTAGTGGACAAAAGTGTAAAAATTCTCAGTTTAACAATTTGTTATGTTATCTGTGTTCTATTGTGAATAAAATATTGGCTCATGTGATTTGAAAGTCTTTTAGTTTTCATTTTATTCAAATTTTAAAAACGCCCCAACATGTTCGGAATTCGGGTTGTACAAGGACGTTGTCATGTCGCTGGAAATAGTGTCATCAGTGACCAGTGTATAGTGGTTCTTAATGTCCTTACCAGTGACTGAATTTGTGTACATGATATACTGGTTCACGACTTAGGAAGCTAGGGAGTTGATTGAGATGCACCCAATGTTTCTAAAAGAATCCAAGTGGTCCAAGTGGTGCTCAATGCAGAGCCAAATGATGTCCAGCTCCACTTCTCTGGACGTCATAGGTTGAGCTTGACCTAGCCTAGCTCCACCTCTGTGGATCTAATGAATGGGGGGATAGAGTTATGGGTAGGGTTAGGGTGTGGTTGGACCTTCTAGCCCCACCCATTATGCCCAAAATTACTTCCAGAGAGGAGGAGCTGGACTTCACACTACACCTATGGCTCTGCAGTGAGCAATAGAATCGGCTAAATGAGTGAATCATTGAATCATTCATTTTTGCCACCTACTGGAAAAATGATGAAACCTGCAGAAAGAGTAACTGAAAATCCTAACCATGCAAAGGATGCCATTTCAGAAACAGCATTTGTATTATGTTTCAATTATTACATCACATAGGAAAGAAAATATTGCACTCCTTTTTAACTTCAAACCAAGAATATAGTCATTCTCAATCAGTGATAAATATTGGTAAGGGTCAAAGATCATCACACCCTGAATATGGCTTCAAAGATCTGTCCACTGTATAGTGAATGTCGTGTAAATGATTCATTAAGATTGGAATTATTTTATAATGTATAATTTCAGAAAAGTCTTTATTTGAGTGCTTTATTCGGTTTTTATTACTTATATTCTTTGATACATATGTTTATACGGAGTGCATTTTATTATTTATTATGCATATTTTTCTTATTCTAACTTTGCTCATTATGTGATCTCAACATAGAGGCCACCATGAGATAGTCACCGATAGGAGTGTTCATCTCACTTTGAATGTGATTGAGCAATTTGGCATTTGATACATCCCAGCACTCCACCTATCACCAGCATAAACACAGGGATCAGACTAAAATATCATGAGCTTTTTCACCTCCCTGTGTTTCTTTCAGTGTCTATTTAGAATTTATCCCTCACTTATTTCTCACCTTCTCTGCTGATTATAACACAGTGGGAATGAGAAAAAACACTTGATTGATCGGCTCTTAGGACCGTGTTCAGTCAGTGTGACTATTCAAACTAAGCGTAGCACATTACAACTTTCGGTTTAAAGAGAACAAGCTCTAATCTCCATGTTTCTATGAGCCCTGCATTCAGTCTTTCTGTCAGCCTGTCCCTCTCCATTCAGCTCAGAGGGGGACGATTGGTTGGAATTGTAAGGCTAAATAAAAGCCATGTTTGGGGTTTGCAGGGGCGCTTTCGGAGGCAAAACACTATTTGAGGCTGGCATTTCTGTCAAGCACAACAGGGATTAGGTTTTAGGGAGTGAGCTGATCCGACCACCAGAAGAGGAGAGAGATGGTGCCTGTGTTTAGAGAGGATGATTTGGGCTGCAGAAGCTGATATGGAACAGTAGTCACAGACGCTGGAAGTCAAGACGTGGAAACCGAAAGGGGCACCATCAGTATAATCACTTGCAGAAATGTTATACAACTACAGCAGGCAGGAAATGGGCAGAGGATCATAGCTGGAATGATTCTCACTGAAAGCTGGAATAACATTCTACACCTGTTAATGAGATAGATCTATGTGACGATTTGCATAGAGGGAGACTGGGATTCATTTAACTCCTTAATGGTTATCTGATGGGACCTGTGATGAGTTCGAACTGGATTTATTGCTCGGTTGAATTGAGGTTGTGTTAGAAGATCTTGCAGGCAGTAAATCACACAGGCAGGTGGTAGTTTCACAACCATCTCATAAACCTCACCTCTATAATCAAGAAACGAGTGAACAGAACATTCACACTGTGTTGCTGTTTTCACAAAGTGTGTGACGTCAGTTTTGACGCATGTATGTTTCATATGTCAGAATCCTGTTCAAAACCATTGATCTTGACCTTGTATGGAACAATTTCTCTATGCATATAACTTTGACTATTTAATCTTTTTAGACGTGCAAATTGTCAAGCATTTCAATAATGTAGTTTTTCAAAACAAAGAAGTCATACAAGGCAATTTCACAATTAATACAAACATGAATGATGTCAAAACATATAGTCAACACTGTTTCACCCAACAGAATTTTTAATAATACTTTCACAAAAAACGTGGCAGTTAAAACCACATTCTTTTCATCAGACATTAATAATACTGTGACCTTTGAACCAATAGCAATGTCCTATTAACCATATAGAGCACCAAGCAAATGCATAGGAACAGTTTTTTTTGTTTGTTTGTTTTTTTATTTGATTCTTTGGCTTTCAAGGTAATCTCACACTAATCAAATCCTGACTTTCTGTCAAGCTTATATTCTAATAACTTTGATTTTATGAGTTTTTTATACAACAGTTTCATTCCTTTAATTTGACTAATTAGTGGTGGGGACTCTTTCTACAGGTTACATTGTTACAGCAGTAGGTGTAGAATGACTTCTTCAGTTGCGGTGACCATTTCAGAAAAAGCATTTGAACAATGTTTCAATTATTACATCACAAAGGAAAGAAAACATTGCCCTCTTTTTTAACTTCAAACCAAGAATATAGTCATTCCCAATCAAAGATAATAATTGGTGAGGGTCAAAGATCACACCTTGAATATGGCTTCAAAGATCTGTCCACTGTAGTGAATGTCATGCAAATGATTCATTAAGATTAAAATGATTTTAAAACTTAGCATTTTATAAAATTTGTATTTAGATAAGTGAAAGTGAGTATAGAAAAGTGCTTTATTCGGTTTTTATTACTAATATTCTTTGATATATGTGTTTACACAGTGCTTTTTAGAAAATGTTCTTATGCTAAATTTAAAGAAACTATATAAAAACAAATGGTGTTCCCTTTCGAGGGAATTCGCTTCTGTCGATGACGACACTTTATGAACACCTTCGGCGTGAGCGTGTCTGAAGCACTTGTGTAACTAGTCCAAACCCTCACAGAACAATAACCTGAGACGTTCCCCTGATTTGCAACAGTAAATATAAACTTTAAAAACCAATAAATCATCAAATGTTTGCATATTTATATTCTGTAGGGTGAAAACAATTTATGCACTGTTAAAAGATTGCATATTTTATCGAGTTTGAGAGATTTCATGTGTAACAAAATCTGCAGGTTCCCGCCATACCTCTAAAAGGTATCCTAGGATGTAATTGCAAAAATATAACATTTTTAAAAAATATAAAATGGTTGTATTGTGATTTAGATTTAATTTAACAAGTGCAATTTAATTAAATTGTTTTTTTTTTAAACTTTAAGAAAAAGTGTCCCCCAACTTCATGTTTATGGTGTTACAGTATTGGATGTTGCCCATTTAAGAAAAGGGGTAATTATATTTGAGTACTTTCTGTGTGTAGAGGTCATTGCAGGTGGTGGTTGATCTAAGGGGTGCATGGTGAGTTGATTCTCTCTTATTATTTTCATAAATTTTGATACATTTCTAACAATTTCAAGTGTCGCACTTTATTAGAGTCTGTAACGCTGATAACTTACATATTTGTTATATAATTTAATTTATATCTACATTCAGTACTTTGGAAAAACTTCAAAAGTGAGACCAGTTCATTTTTTGTTCAGTTTTATTCTATTCTATTCTATCTATTCTATTCAGTTTTATTCTGTTCTATTCTATCTGAAAACCTGGCACCCCTGCATGGTACACTTTGTTCATTTTTGTGGTTGGCCATGTACCATGGTGCTAAACATGCTATTTTGGACATGTACCATGGTATTCTTGGAATTACATTGGACTACCATATAATACCATGGTTTAAATGTACCATATTATTACCATCACTGTACCACAGTACAGCCACATTACTTTTTGTGTATGTGAAACATTCAATATTGTGGTATATTAATCAAAGCAACATAATATTACCTTCTCATACCATCATAGTTCTATGTAAAAGTAAGAGAAAACTAATAGATTCAAAAGGAGATACTAAGTAATCATTTCACGCAAGTTCTTGTTGACTTTCCACTGCCACAGCGTTTACTTTTCACTTCCCTGGACGTCTAGAGCTGCTCGATCTTTGAGCTTCCTCAAATCTCTGACTAGATCTGGTCCTGAAAATGCTTCTAGAACAAAAGACATGACAAACACCCACCCTGAACTCTGCCTCAACCCCCTCCACTCTTCCTTTCACTGGTACGCCTTGAGTGTAGAGAGAGATGTATAATAGGTGCACAAGTGAATAGCTCTTTGACCCCCCGTGCCGCTGACAGTCGGTGCGTGTGTCTGTTTGTCTGAAAATGTGTGCGTTGAACTACGGCTGCACACAGACTCTGTCATACAACAAGCCCACGCACTCCCTGCCCCTTTGCTGCATTTTAAATAAAGGGCATCTGGAGAGAGCAGTGACCTGTCAAAAGCTCCACAAAGCCACACGTGGATGCGACAAACTGCACAAAACAACACTGCCCCCACCAGGAGTCTGAATGCACTGCGTCTGTGAGTGATCCTGAAATCTTTCAATAAAAAAAAATTCTGTTTTGCTACAGGCAGTAGATTATCAGCTCTATGCTATGAAGGCGTACAATCTGTAAGTGGTAGGATAAAAGGATGAGGAGTGTATTAGCTCAGTGTCGATACAGCAATATGTCACAGGAGTGTATAAAGTGAGTGATGGAATTGTGATAGACTAGGGAGAGATTGCTGAGAATACAATGTAAAGGTGCTTGTAATATAATTTCACACAAACTACAATTGAACATCATGGGGGCATTCTGATCGTACTTTTGGGCCAATGATAATAACAGTTAACTGAATAATATTACAAGTTTAAATATTTTATTTTCCGTAGGGGAGGTTTACGACCAGGCGACACACATTAGAATGTCCCCCACACCAGCTGTTTGGTTCAAATGCGAGTTAGAAGAGTTTGATTTAGTGAAGAGTTAGAGAAGGGTATTCCTCTGACTCCCATTATGGGACACTCAGCCTGAACATACACTGTATCAATGTGGCTTTAAAGTAACCTTTGGGCAGAGCCCTTTTGGCTAATCAATCACATTCTGGGCAGATGCCCAACCAAATGTCTACGCCAAATAGCATCTGAGCAATTTGGAGCGATTAGGCAGGATTACCTGAAATCTTTCTTCAGATAGAGATCTAAATGAAGGTTTGGGGGGAGCTTGTTCATCTAATTCTGTTAATCACGACATAAAAATGACATGATTTTGTCAGCGTGTGTTTGCAAAATTACCAGTTTAATAGATTGATTTGGATTTATTCTTGCTATCAATTTATGAAGGACATTTTTTAACATCTAGTTTATACTCCCATCCCCTTGCCAAAACTAGCCCCCAGCCACTCTCTCCATCCTCCTTTACTTCCTGCTTTCCTTTCCCAGTCTTTTGACAGCTTTGTCTTTGAAGCTGCAGCACCACATGGTTTCACATGCCTTGGTTTCCCCGGAAGAGTTGGACAGACTGCTGTGAGAGACAGAGACAAGAAGAGAGAGAAAGATAGAAAGGAGGACAGTAAGAAGGGAAGAAGTAGAGACGATGCCAAACTGCAAGTTGACCAAGGAATTTCTGTACTGTTTGTAGATCTTTAATTGGAGATATAAATGGGGATTGGTCATGACTTTTTTCTTTTTTGGCTAAACAGTGAGACTAATTAAACTGACTCTATCAAGCAACATCTGAGGAATAGATGGTGATTTTGCATCAGGAATTACTGAATGGCCAGTGCTATAAATCTTTTGTCATAATTCCTCAGGCAATCATGACAGGAATGTGAAAATCCCTTAAAATGAATCAATGTGATGTGAATTTGCTTTAGAATCAAAAGCATTAGATAGTATCTGCTTTGGCAATGCAGACTGTCACACATGAATTACAATGAGATCTTGGCAAGCCATTTGTTGCTCAAGCATTAAAGTGATAGTTCACCTAGAAATTATAACACTGTCATTATTTACTCACCTTCATGTTGTTTCAAACCTGTATGCAGTTTTTTTTTTTTCTGTGAAACACAAAAGGGCGATTTTGAATGATTTTTGCAACTTTTACAACAACAGTTCATAGACACTATGTCTGTCAAGCTCTTGAAGCACCACATAAAGTTTAGTTCGGTACATATAATGACTTTTTTATAGGGCCCTGAAATGTAATCCGCTTTCACACACTTAGATTTGTCAAAATATGTCGAAAAAGTGCCAATCTGCAAGTGAATGAACAGAATGGAGACTGAGAAGATTTTCTCTAAGAACCATCTTACAATTTTTACTAATATCATAGTTAATAATATTTTGACTGTATATTTTTAACACAATCCCCTTAAAATGTTTTTCCCCCCTAGTATTTTTGAGAGATTCAATATGAACTGAATCAGTCACTTGATTGACAGCGAGTAGCAGTGTTTTTTTTGTGAGATGACAGCTTGAAGAGGAGATGATAGGTGTGCAATCATTACTTCTGTCATCAGACTGAGAAGCCAAAGGTGTTCTGACACGTAAAACAAGACATAAAGGCTATGAGACAAACAAGAAGACAAACAAAACAACCTCTGATACCACTGTGATCCAGAACACTCTTGAGGACGTGCTTGGAAAAAAGCTCCTCCTCATATTTTACCAGCAGACAGAAATAAAACTCTGAAATGCTTATTATCTCAGAGCCTCCAGCCACAGAAGAGCCAGCAAATGTGTACAAACCACAAAAAAACGGAACAGTCACTGATCTGAAGGTCTCCACTGTGAACTGTTCAAATGACATTGCTGCTCCGGTGGCCTGTATGAGATTCCTTATTTGACCCAAATGAAGCGACTCTTTCTGCTGCATCAACTGCTCTATCCCGTCGCAAACATATTCTGCATAACAATCATGCTACGAGTATCATCAGCAATCAGCGAGGACATCAGAGAGGAGCAGGCTGCTTTCCAGGTTCGAAGCTGCAAAGGCCAGTACATTGCACTCAAGATCAATCACCGAGCAATGCCCAGAATAGCTAAAATTATATATGCTGTACATTTCAATGATTTCCAACAAGCCTTGATAGCATCCACCATGACAGTCTCTAGAAGACTGCAGATCACTGGAAATTTCTATCGAATTGGTGCCATTGAAAATCAACAGCTCTGAGGTCAAATCGGGAAATTATCAAGGATACACTGTTTGTTTGCACTCTATCAGAAGAGCAGACTGACTCACGATGGATTTATGTCAGCATTCACAGACGTTGCAAACGTGATTCTCCACATCTGACAGGACTAGCGTGCACAGCAGACTCCACCTTGAGTGTGTTCAAATGTGCCAGTCAGCTTGCACATGCAGAAGAGCATCTGAAGGGCAGTGGATAAGGCGACTACACCTCTCTATCATTGCAAGAGGAAATTGGATGGCAGGGGTGTGAGATGAGCCATTTTCCAGCCCAATTGCAATGCGGCGGCTGCAAGGGCAGTGTGTCAGTGGCAGAAGGTAATCCTGCCTGGCCCTTCTTGCAGCATCAGGCATTATTCACAGCTCTGGGGGAGCAGTCATTACCACAGTGTTAATGTCCTTCCTCTACTTCCTGGCCGCCAGCACTGAACATTAACATGCTCAGGGTGAGGCCTTATTGTCGCTTTCCATTTCTTCTTCTCTGTCTTTAAGCCTGCAGTTTCTTTATTTACTCTTTACTTCAATCAGTTTACATTTTCAGTAGACATGTCTGTAAATGCAACTTAATGTCACTTACATAAAAGCTTTATTTTAAAAGACAATGGAAACTGCATGTTCATTCTTTCCATGATTTTTAGAATAATTAAGCTACACTTTGTGTAGTGAATGAACTTATTTTCCATGCTGCAGCATATACATAAACTTTTAATGATAGTAAATGGCTTTTGAATAGGCCTATATGCAATAATAATGAGATGAGACTATATCTTTTAATTAGCTTAAACAGTATGGCTTTAGCAATGCCAAGGTCATGGTTTCAATTCCAAGGGAATGCATGAACTGATAAAATGTATACAATGCAATGTTGCTTTGGGATCTGTGAAATGCATAAATGAAAAACTATTTATAAATAGCCTATAAAATATTCATTTATTGTTTCACTGAAATGAAATAATGGTAAATACCATTTTGCCAGCAAAATATTAATCTTTAAAATTGTATTTTTGTCCTAAAGTGATATTTGCCTTTGTTATATTTATGTTAATGAAAGAGCAAAAACTATGTTTTAGCCCTGTTAAAGGGTTAGTTCACCCAAAAATGAAATTTCTGTCATTAAGTACTCACCCTCATGTCATTCTACACCTGTAAGACCTTTGTTCATCTTTGGAACACAAATTAAGATATTTTTGATGAAATCCGAGGGTATCTGATCCACACATAGGCAGCAACGTCATTGCACCTTTTGACGTCCAGAAAAGTATGAGTGTTAGAATAGTCAACGTGATTACAGTGGTTCAACCTTAATGTTATGAAGCAACGAGAATACTTTCTGTGCGCAAAAACAAAACAAAAATAATGACTTTATTCAACAATTTGAACGGTTGTCATACGTAGGGAACTCAGTGCAGGCTTCCTTGTTTACGTCCGAATGCCGGCTCATTATTTTTTTTTGCGGTTTTTGCGTTCAAAAAGTATTCTCGTCGCTTCATAAAATTAAGGTTGAACCACTGTAGTACCTTTCTGGACGTCAAAAGTTGCTGCCTATATGTGGATCAGATACCCTCGGATTTTATCAAAAATATCTTAATTTGTGTTCCGAAGATGAACGAAGGTCTTACGGTTGTGGAACGACATGAGGGTGAGTACTTAATGACAGAAATTTCATTTTTGGGTGAACTAACCCTTTAAACAATGCACAATTAAGCCCCAGCGAGTCCTTCAGACTGATCATTTTATATTAAAGATGTTAAAGATTGTGATTAAACTCTGTAGATAATACATTCTCAACAGTGTTGCCAAGTCTGTGGTTTTCCCATGGGCTACTTTTACACTGTTGCAGTGGGTTGTTTTTTTAGTCTGCGGGTTGAAGCGAAGCCTAACATATAAGATAACATAAAAAAAAAATAAAAAAAAGTTTATTGAACCTTCAGACAAAATATTGTCTACAAAAGCATATACTAAAAGGCCTTTTACTTGCTAAAAAATATAAACTATCAATCAGACAACAGAAGGCATGAAGTTGATTGTGTACAACAGCTTTTTTTCAGCACAGTTTTGTACATTTGATAATTTAGAGGCCTTAGAAATCTGTGTATCAAATATTATACAGCAGGCTTTATAGGGTTAATGGGGGATGTCATGTGCAAATCTGCAGAACCTGATTCCACCAAGTGCAACATGTTCCAGGATCAACATCTTTGTTGATCCTGGAACAACATTCCAATCAACCAATCAGATTTGAGAGACAAGTTTACAGTTGATGTCACGTTCAGGCTTACAACCAGGGTTAGGTGCTTCTACATTAGTGTTATTCATCTATAATTTCCCTCTGATAATAGGGATAACTTATGGGTAGGGTTTGGTTTAGGGGTAGGACTCAATTTTCAGATAGGAATGTTGTTCCAGGATCAACAAAATATGTTGATCCAGGAACACATCTAACTTGGCAAAATCAGGATGTGCTTTAAGTCTTCCCATTTGCTTTTAGTTGCTTAGATCAGTGTTTCCCATTTTGTTTTTGTTTTTTTTTCCATCAGTACGATACAGGACACAAACTAGAAATGTGTTCTTATTAACTGTTGAAAACACTATTTTTCTGTTTAGGTTTAATGAGGCCAAATCTTTCCAAGTAGCCGAGAGCCTGCTTGCGTACCCTGTGTTTGGGAATTACTGAGTAGAGGGTAAATTATTCTAGATGTGACAACAGCACACAGGTTTGTTCACTGTTTTTTGTGTGGAACTTACTTTTTCTCTTACACAATATCCCTTTGTTCATTATACACCTATTACCATGTGAGTTTGACAAACTAAGCCTGCTGTGTCTTTCACACTGTGAACTTGATCTACAGTCACACATAGCATGAGTCTCACACAAGACCACATACTATGCAGCAGGAGCTGAATGTAACACAAGCAGTTCCTCTACAAGACAACTGTCATAGTTTAATCTGACATGTCACTCCTGTTCTGTTCAGGCATCTGCTGAGAGAGAAGTCAGACAGGTGGGTCTTAGAAGACAGAGGTCAAATCTGACACCGACAGACAGTGAAGTGAGCATCAATGATGACTGAGAGAAGCAGCCCTGAACCAACCGATTGGTATGGTTCATACTCTGGTAAAACACAACATAAAACACATGAAATATAAAAAAAGTATTTAGGTCAGAGAAGAGTAAATACTGTAATATGTTTTGATGTGAATAAGTGAATGTTGATAAGCACATTATTTAGCGAAGCTTGTAAAACTCTCATTATTTATACTCGGCTAAATCTGAAAACACAGCCTCATTGCGCCTTAAAGGGACATATTCTACACTTTTGTTTTGAATTGAATTCTATTTTTGTCCCCGAAGTCCACTCATAGTCTTCTTGCATCAGAAACAGTAGTAATTTAGTTTCACATCATAATTTCCTTTTTCCACTCTCTCAGACCATTTAAACGGAATTAACCAGGCTGTTTTTGCTGCTGTACCATAAAGACTTCTATATGTAAATTGTATGTTCTGATTGACTAACCTCTTTGTATGTAAAACACTGCATAAGCATTTTTACACAGTTGTCCAAACAGTTATAAACTGAATAGTTGATATGTAAACGTGGGTAGTCACATGGTAATGTGCTCATGGTTATGATTGATTTCTGAATGATACATTTTATGTACCCTATATACAGTATATTAAACTCTTATGTTTAAATGAAAGACGTTATTAAAATAAATAATTATATTTCTATTATTAATAGCAAAAATATTGACTGTTCCCCATCTGCCAATGGTCAAACAAACAGATATTCACTTTTCATTTTAATAGTAATTTTGGTTGTTTGTGCTTTTGTCAGTTTTATATTATATTTTATTACACTATTTTATTATATTTTGTGTGCATGTGTGTGTGTATTTAGCTTTATTTTTAGTAATTTTTTAGCAGTTTTAATAATTTTACTAATACATTTTTTTTAGTTCTTCATCTTTAACTTTTACTTTTAATACTTAATCTTTAATTTATTTTTGTCAATTGCCAATGCAAAGTTTTTTATCTATTAGGTGTATGTATATATATATTATATATATATAATTAAGGAAAACAACACTGGCCCCACCCAGTGGTTACACCATTGGTTGATCCAGTGATGATGTGCCGACTGTTTGTTTTTACGCCACAGAGTCTGTGTTTTACACTGTTTTGGCGATATTAGCATTAAATATTAAATATAACTGCATATTAAGATGGAATAGGATAAAGTATTGTAACATAAAAAAAATACATTCTTCAGCTCAAGTGCCAAACTATTACACAGACTCTTTAAGACACAAAAATGGCTGACTGCATCACTTATCTTCAATACGCTCTCTCACAACATTGCTGCAGAGGAGATTTGAAGGAGGACACCACCGGCTGGCTCGACAGATTTGCATCCAGTTCATCTTAGTCTCAGTTAAGTGGGAGAAATGTATGTCCCCTATACCTCACACAGTCCTGTGACGACATTCACATCTCCAGTGTGATAAATTATGCCTGCATCCTTTAATGCCTTCTTGAGTCTTGATTTATTTATTTATTTATTTTATTTCAGGAGGCAAAATGTGTGCGCCCTACCTGCACATTCCTCATGGTGAGCTGCATTAGCATAAATCCATTATGCAAGCAAGGTGGTGTGGCTGAGAGTGCATCATAAGAGAGGAGCCCTATTTATCTATTTATAGCATGTACCTGGCATCTGTTCGACCAGCCTGATCGCTGTCTGCCAATTAACACCATAGTGAAGTCCGACTGCAGTTGCGGTAGAGTACAGAGGGCATCCTACAAGGTAAAAGTGAGTCTGAACTGCTTGAAGTGCTAATGACAAGTGCCTTCACAGTGATTACATACATACCAATAGCAAATGTACTCTGTACATACAGAAATGGGATATCCTGGTCACCATCCACTTTCATGTGTGAATCTTTATCGAAACATCCACAGAAAAGTCATACAGGTTTGAGGCGACATTATTGAGTTGGCTAAATGATGACAGAATTGTTTTACCGTACCCTTAGTTGTAATCTCACATCACTGAAAAAAGTTACATTCAGAAAAAGCTAGTAAATTTAACAAATAATTAGGAGTAACAGGATAGCCACCACAACTAATGATAATGGCACAGAGAAACACAATGTTGTTGGAATCATTTTCGGAGTGATTTTTTCCAGCAGATGAACGATAAAAACATTGACAAGCCAATCAGAATCCTCCCTGCTTTAAAGAGCTCGAGCATTTAAAGGGGCTCTATGTAATAATGACACCCAGTGTTCAAAATAGGTACTGCAGTCCAAATTCAAAATATTGTTTGCCCCGCCCCCTCGTTCAAAGACGCGGGTTGCCAGCAACAATAAGGAGCGCAATTGACAATGAAAGCTGAAGAGACTTAAACACTGTAAGCTGATGAGTTGATTTATCTGTTTCAATATGCTGTCGTTCATAGAGATATTTAGATGGATTCAGAGGCTTTTTATGTATTCAGAGGCCAGTTTGTTTGCTGGTTTCCATGGTTGCAATACGCGCTGTTTTTCGCCAACTGGCAACCTGTGATGTCGAAATTCTATTGGATAAACTGACAGCACGAGGTTTCGCACAGACCAAAACAAAGACAGACGTTCCGACACGGAACACACATTTTCAAAGTAGAATATCTGGCTGTAGCATTGTTTTTCTGAGGAACAAGTAGGTGAACTTAGCATGTTTCCTAAATATCTGCAAACATATTGGGGTATTTTTATGCTTTATTAAAGTAAAAATCTTACATAGAGCCCCTTTAAAGCAGCAGGCACTTAGAATAAACAGAACGATATTGTCCGTTGGTGTGGTCGCTGTATATAGTTTTCGTTAACTTTATAGTTACCGTTCTTGGGTGTGAACGGACCGTAACGCTACCTCTGTGATTTGTATGGTTAACCAAGGGGAAACAAATTCTAGTTATCACAGTCACCCATTCAGTTCTATAGGAAAATGAAGAGAAATAGCAATAGATTTGGCTAATTTCGAAACAAAAAAAATGTTCCCTTTTTTGCACTTTGAAATAATTTTTTCTCCAGCAAATTTTATGAGAATTAAAAAATAAGAAGCCATTCAGCAGATATAAGAGCTGTAGAAATTACACATCTAAATGTGTAGCCTATGTCTGTGTCACAGACACGTCAGGCTCCAAATTTGCACCAATCCCAGCGCACTCAATCACCGGAGTACTGATCACCGCCACCTGCACCTCATTAACTCACTCATCAGCACCACTATAAAGAGCACTCAGACACAGCACTCCATGTCCGGTCTCGTTAAGCTATACTCACATGTATACTTACCTCAAGGACTCCTCTCTCGCTACCTACCTGTCTCCTGTGACTCCCGATCTCCCCGTGTGTTCCTCGTCTGTGTGTGAGTGCTCCATCATCTCCAAAGTTCTCCAGCTCCATCCCGTTTCCACGACTCTCTCATCTGCAAACACCAAAAGGACCGTAACTATCACCAGCCTTCACCTTTCACTCATCTGACTCATCCTGCTTGCATTATATGCTCACTGGTTTCAATAAAGACTGTTTACCCGTTTACATCTGTGTTCGACCCCTCTGTATCATAACAGAAGATCGGACCAATACCACGAAACCAGCATGAGCCAACAGGATCCATTCCAGGCGCTTGTGGATGCGCTACGCCGCACTCTCACCATCAATCCACCAACGCCATCCACAAGCGCCTCTCCCTCACCGGCACCTGCAGTCACTTCCATCAACACAGTTCCATCTTCTTCTCCACCTGTTTACGCCAGTCCCATGGCCACACCAGCGCCCTATGCCGGATCGGCGGAGGACTGCAGCGGATTCCTGCTGCAGTGTGAACTGGTCCTGGAGATGCAGCCGCACCTGTACCCTAACGATACAGCCAAAATAGCGTTCCTCATCTC
>RJVU01036043.1:3390001-3411108 GCA_003731715.1 Anabarilius grahami
CCCCCCCTTCCACTCATCCTGGAGGACGGCACAGCATACGAGGTACATGAGATCTTGGACTCCCGACGCCGTGGTGGTCTACTAGAATACCTCGTAGACTGGGAAGGCTATGGCCCTGAGGAGCGTTTCTGGGTTCCAAGAAATGACATCCTTGACCCCAATCTACTCCAAGACTTTCACAGTAACCACCCTGACAGACCTGCTCCGCGTGGAAGAGGACGACCACCACGACGTCGGGGTCCTCGGCCCTCAGGAGCGGGCCGTGGAGGGGGGGGTACTGTCACAGACACGTCAGGCTCCACCTTGCACCAATCCCAGCGCACTCAATCACCGGAGTACTGATCACCGCCACCTGCACCTCATTAACTCACTCATCAGCACCACTATAAAGAGCACTCAGACACAGCACTCCATGTCCGGTCTCGTTAAGCTATACTCACATGTATACTTACCTCAAGGACTCCTCTCTCGCTACCTACCTGTCTCCTGTGACTCCCGATCTCCCCGTGTGTTCCTCGTCTGTGTGTGAGTGCTCCATCATCTCCAAAGTTCTCCAGCTCCATCCCGTTTCCACGACTCTCTCATCTGCAAACACCAAAAGGACCGTAACTATCACCAGCCTTCACCTTTCACTCATCTGACTCATCCTGCTTGCATTATATGCTCACTGGTTTCAATAAAGACTGTTTACCCGTTTACATCTGTGTTCGACCCCTCTGTATCATAACAGTCTGCAGCAGGTTATTACAGGAAAAATGAATAAAAGGTCAATTTGGTCTGATGGATTTTCCCTATCATATATTCAACAAATTCAATGAATATTGTTGATAAAATTAACCAGAGAGGAAATGCTAAATGCATGTGCTGGGGAAACAACCATGAAAATGAGGTTGATTAAAGCACAAATCTGAGAATCTGAAGCCAATCTCTGGCTAATACTGGTCAGCCAGTGAACTGGCAGACAAACCAGAGGAAAATTGAAATCAGCTACACTAATTACTCGTAGTTGCTGTGTACGTTTCTGCACATTCATTCGTTATTAAATCGATTGTCACCATTAACAGGAGGTTGCTAGACACTATTGCTGTGCTTTCCTTCACTGTTCATTTGAAACACTGGTCATTAAACATGGCTAATTATGCAGAAATAATGAATGCTCATTTCAGAGTCAATACTGATGCTATTTTCACTTGTCATGTTTAGTTACTGTCATCTAGAAGTTCTTTCATGTATCACAGTCATTCCCTATCAGTTTTGTATATAACATTTATATAATTGTATTATATATTAAATATTTTCAACTGTTTACAGTTGAAAAACAATGCCGAAACTTTGCAATGATTAAATGTGTGTCAGATCAATAATATTTTAAAATAAATATAAAATTTAAATGAGCAATATCACACGAGTAGCCGTGCGATATGGCTGTATATCAGCACGGCTGTGATTCGGCCATAGGTAATCACAGCGTGCTAATATACAGCCATGTCACACGGCTATAAGTGTGATATTGCTTTTATACAACAGTTCGACGGCACGAATGTAAATAAATAAGAAACAACAATGGAGTGTCTTTAAAACCTTCTTTTGTGCAGAACTACTTCCTTCTGCCACAGATTCAAATCTCAAGTTGACAGTTTGACCAAGCCTCCATTACTCATTTTAAAACGTAACTTTAGAACTAGTTACAAAGAAATGTTGAGTCCCTCCATTGAAACTCATTGAATTTTGCAATGTATTATTAAGAGAGAGAGAGAGAGAGAGAGAGAGAGAGCATTACCTGTGTCTGATATAACATTCATTCTGGCCGATGTCCATAATATTAGATCCATTATAAAAATCCATTTGAATGTCCGTTGAGGAAAGTGATCTTTGTATTTTACAGTTAAAGGAAATTTCTATAACAGCGCTGAAATAAAATCCTTTGTTTATAAAAGTCCCTTTCAATTTAAAAGTCTCTTGTGACTGACTCATTCACTTGTAAAGTTTGCTGCCATCTAATGGCGTATTATTGTAACTTTCACTCAGTCCATATTACACACTAATAGACCCTTTCTCAATACCAAATACAACATATTATTGATATAAAATAATATTAATTAAACAACAATATTTAAATTAACAACTATAGCCATTATAAATGACAATAGGAAATAAACACAATTGTACAATTCAGTCAAACGTACAAAAGCAGTGCTCTACAGGATGTAAGTTAAATATATAGCCTTAATATTAAATTATTAAATTTAACATAGCCCAATTCGATTTGCTCAGGAACAAGTAATAGATTAATAAGACCAAAGATTGCCCTTTTTACGTACCCAAAATGAATTATATCTCATGTTTAACCACTATAAGAGCCAGCGGCAAATCCCCAAAGCACTGGCCGAGATGAAGCTGTTCTCGGCGGTTACATGAGCACTAAAAGTCCACTGACGGCCTGGAGTTCGCATCTCCGAAAGCGTCTAAACAAATTGTAAAATGGGCGCTATGATTAGATATGAGTCACATATTTCAGGTCTAAACAACTACACTCTCGCCTAAAAAAAAAAACTACAGTTCATGGTACAACAAGTGTAGTAAAAAATACGGTGGATTTGCTCGGCCGCCATGACAGTCGCTTCAAGCAGAGTGATACAAACGGTGAAAAGGTAGGAGTGCTGTTATCACTAAAATATTGCACGGCTCTAAGCCAATCAGATTCTATTACCAGAAAGAACTGTTGTATAAAGCAGAATAATTTATGTGACAGTGAATTTTGAGTTGTGCCATCACACCACTTACTTGACTTAAAAAGGAAGAAGATGAGGAAGTGACATCATTTGAGCTTTCAGAGGAGCCGAAGTTAAAAAGTTGGCAAGTACTACTCTAGTTTTGCAAGTTTGACAAGATGTATTAAACACAATATTTCTACCGTTACTTACAGTAGATAGGGAAAAAAAATTGTTTAACATTTTTCTACTGTTTATAGAAACGTCAATTTGTGGAATTTGCTGCAGCTATTTTGAAATATTTGATTCTATTACAATTTCAGTATATCTCAACATATTCATTTGAATTTAATTTGATTTAAAAACACCTTTCCAAAATGAAAAGTCTCCTATTTCATAGAATAACTCCTATGCATTTTTTTTTTTTTGTGGAAAGTAGAATGGCAAAATGTGTTCTCTCCAGCGGCCAGGGTATACTTTGCTTGCTCAACTGGTGACATTGGGATGCTGGGCCTTGTGCACTCATTTCATGCAAGCAGAGTGGTGTGCTCCACAACCTATTGAATATCCTTCTTTGCAATTTCAGGGGCGTCAGACAAGCTTGCCTGCATAAAGCAGAAGCAGCCTTTGACTGACGTTATCTCAGGCTAACACTGTTCCGCACACTGCAGACCGCTATTGAATTCCAACACAGCTCGGTACTCCTTGCCATTTCGTCTGGTCTGATGATGTATAGCCAGTGTTGTGGTGGCATTTGTAATCATGAGCATACAAACAATATCTCAGGTAATTGCATTTGGTGAGTTGTGGAAATTTTGTACTTGTATACCCAGAGGCACAGTGACCGGCTTATGACTGTTTGCATAAAAGTGAGTAGTGCGTTTGTTTCGGTTAGGTTTCTCCATGCTCAGACCGGCGAACAAGAGAGAACCGATATCTATCTGTATGATGGATTACTCTGTGTCCCTGTGGTAGAGCTACAGGAGCTGATGCCCGAGTCATTTGAGTGAAGGATCAGATAGGCACTTTGGCCGTCTAAGTAATAGGAAGTCTGGTTGAATGTGTAAAGTTTTTAGAAGTGCCCAAAGGTGGAAGGGAGTGGCCAAATGTGTCTTAGTGCAACTGGAAGATCTAAAGTAGTGGTTGTAGACTGGCTTTACATTGTACACCCAGTGGCGACCCAACATCAAAATTGTTTAGTGTACAAAAGTAAACAAAAATGTCTTTAAAATCAAACATACATGGACATTTCCATGAACTGCATATACCTAAAAAAATTCAAAATGATAAACGTCATACTCTACGAACGTAAACAAAAGTTGATAATATTTGTAATGTTTTTAAAAGAAGTGTCTTATGCTCACCACTGCTTCATTTATTTGATCAGAAAAACAGTAAAACACCATTATTGTAAAATATATTGGGAACACTTTACAATGCTGGTGCACTAATATGCATTAATTCATGCTTAACTAATGCACAGATAATCATGTGTTAATGTATGACTCATGAAGAACTAAACCATTAATTAATGATTAGAGCATCAGCAACTAATAAAGAGTCAATATGATTAATAGATTAAGTAATATATGAATTGCTATTAATTAAATGTTTCATAATGTATTGATTCCTTAATAACATATTTTATTAACTAATAGTGTAAGTTAATGTGTTAATTACCACAATAGTTTGAAGCCATGTACTTCAACTTCCAGTTGTCTGCTTTAATTAATCATTAACTAATGATTTGCAAATGTATCATGTTATAACTTTACTTTTTGAGGCACATGACTATTAACTAGTTGTTAAAGGTGCCCTAGAACTTCTTTTTAAAAGATGTAATATAAGTCTAAGGTGTCCCCTGAATGTGTCTGTGAAGTTTCAGCTCAAAATACCCCATAGATTTTTTTTAATTCATTTTTTTAACTGCCTATTTTGGGGCATTATTAACTATGCACCGATATATAGGTTGCGGCCCCTTTAAATTCTCGTGCTCTCCGCCCACGGAGCTCGCGCTTGCCTTAAACAGCATAAACACCGTTTACACAGCTAATATAACCCTCAAAATGGATCTTTACAAGATGTTCGTCATGCATGCTGCATGCATGCTTCGGATCATGTGAGTAGAGTATTTATTTGGACGTTTACATTTATTTCTGAATGAGTTTGAGGCTATGCTCCGTGGCTAACGGGCTAATGCTACACTGTTGGAGAGATTTATAAAGAATTAAGTTGTGTTTATGAATTATATACTGCAAGTGTTTAAAATGAAAATAGCGACGGCTCTTGTCTCCGTGAATACAGTAAGAAACGATGGTAACTTTAACCACATTTAACAGTACATTAGCAACATGCTAACGAAACATTTAGAAAGACAATTTACAAATATCACTAAAAATATCATGATATCATGGATCATGTCAGTTATTATTGCTCCATCTGCCATTTTTCGCTGTTGTTATTGCTTGCTTACCTAGTCTGATGATTCAGCTGTGCACAGATCCAGACGTTACTGGCTGCCCTTGTCTAATGCCTTTTGTAATGTTGGGAACATGGGCTGGCATATGCAAATATTGGGGGCGTACACCCCGACTGTTACGTAACAGTCGGTGTTATGTTGAGATTCGCCTGTTCTTCGGAGGTCTTTTAAACAAATGAGATTTATATAAGAAGGAGGAAACAATGGAGTTTGAAACTCAGTGTATGTCTTTTCCATGTACTGAACTCTTGTTATTCAACTATGCCAAGGTAAATTCAATATTTAATTCTAGGGCACCTTTAAGTGATATGTCATTATGATTTTGACATCTACACTAAGCCATGGATTTGAATTTCCAGCCATCTACAACCATGATTCCACTGTACCAGATGAACTGCTGCATCCAGAACCTTGTTGTTCATGGCTAAGGAATATGTCAGGTTAAGCTTGAGGTCAAGGATTCAAAGGTAGAACACTGAGAACATACATCCGGGCACTGCTATTTCGTAACACTGTGTCTCCTCACGCTTGGCCGCACGGCCGCCTGCGTATCAAGGTCAATCAGGCCTGCCTAGCAGCTCTGAAACCCTGGACGAACCCTATCTGGTTCAGTCATGGAGTACCCCTACAGGCAGTGTCCAGAAGGACGGTGCTCTCGACAGATGCGTCCAACTTGGGTTGGGGCGCTCTTTGTGAGGGCAGACCACCCTTCGGCTCGTGGTCTCATGAGCAGAGCCATCTCCACATCAACTGCCTCGAGATGCTGGCAGTGATTCGAGCCCTTCACTCCTTTCAGGCCTTCCTGACAAGACACCATGTCCTAGTCCAGTCAGACAGCATGACAGTGGTATCCTACATGAATCACCAGGGCGGCCTCTCGTCCAGCCGCCTTTGCGCACTGGCGAAGCGCCTCCTGGAATGGGCATTGGCAAGGTTGCAGTCGCTCAAAGCAACACTCATACCAGGCAGAATGAACCTGGGAGCAGACATGCTATCTCGGAGCAATGTTCCCTCAGATGAGTGAATGCTCCACCCCCAGGTAGTTCTCACGATTTGGGAGATCTTCGCGAAGGCAGAGGTAGACCTCTTCGCCTCAGAAGACAACTCTCATTGCCCAATTTATTTCTCGATTGATGTAGATGCGCTGGCCCAGCCTCCTTTATGCATTTCCCCCAATCGCTCTGATCCCTCAGGTCATCAGGCGAATCAGGGAAGACGAGCACAGAGTCCTCCTGGTGGCCCCGTTCTGGAGGAGCCAAGTTTGGTCCTCAGAGCTGTTCAGGCTTTCCACAAAAGCCCCTTGGCCTATTCCCCTGAGACAGGACCTCCTCTCTCAGGCAAACAGGACGATCTGGCACCCTCAGCCAGAACTCTGGGCTCTGCACCTATGGTCCCTCGTTGGGAGCCTGTGAACCTCCCCGGGGACGTGCTAAACACCATTTCTCAGGCGAGAGCCCCGTCCACGAGACGCCTCTACGCACAGAAGTGGTTGGTCTTTGTTGGCTGGTGCTCAGCACGCAACGTTGATCCTGTAGAGTGACGTATCTCAGATACTGTCTTTCTTCCAAGAGCGGTTGGACAGGGGCCTCACTCCTTCCACGCTCAACTTGTACGTAGCAGCCATTGCAGCGTTTCACTCTCCCATTGCTGGCCAATCAGTGGGTCGAAACAGCCTCTTTGTGCGTTTCTTGAGAGGTTCTAGGCAGTTGAACCCCCTCGTCCTCTCACTGTTCCCACCTGGGACCTTTTCACGGTCCTCAGAGCGCTCAAAGGGCCCCCCTTTGAGCCGCTGCGGTCAGCTGACCTCAGGCCCCTGACGCTCAAAACCGCTCTGTTACTTGCATTAACATCGATTAAGCGTGTTGGCAAATTGCCAACTCTGTGAGCCCTGCTTGCCTTGATCGGGCCCAACGACTCCAAGGTCGTTTTGAAACCTAGGCATGGCTACGTCCCTAAAGTGCTCTCGACTCCGTTCAGAGCACAGGTCAGCGCTGCCTCCTTTGTCGGATGAGCGAGAGCTGGAAATACTCTGCCCTGTCAGGGTGTTGAGGACCTACATAGAGTGGTCACAGCCGTTCCGGCAGTCTGACCAGCTTTTTATCTGCTTTGGCGGCCGCACCAATGGGTCTTCGGCCTTAAAGCAACTTCTCTCGCGTTGGACAGTCAACTCTATTGCTCTCTGTTACTTCTCTATGGGTCTGGATTGCCCCATAGGAGTTAGAGCCCACTCTACAAGACGGATGGCCTCCTCATGGGCCTGGTCCAGTGGAATCTCTAATAGAGACATCTGTGAGGTGGCCGGCTGGTCCTCGCCGTCCACTTTTGTCAGATTTTATAATCTGGATATCCCGACCTTACAAGCTCGGGTCCTCTCGGTATGACGGCGGCCTCTGTCGAGCTCTGCTATCATGCCACTCTAGAGGGTTAGCTCCCTCCTTGCAAGTGTAACATAATGGGTTCGACGGCCTCGGCCATCTCACTTGTCCGCTGGTTCCCCTGCGGTGTCCAAGACAAGTCCAGTCGTTCCCTGCCGTGGCACGGCGCGGTTGAATTCATTCCCCATACGCAGTATGAGTGAAGTATCGAAAGGGAACGTACTCGGTTACTAACGTAACCTCGGTTCCCTGAGATACGGAACGAGTACTGCGTTCTATGCCGTGCCACGAGGCTGCGGCTTCAGTGTCGTCGCTTCAGTCGAATGACCTGAAATCCTATGGCGAACTGCCCGCTTATATAGCCATACGCCCCACCCTTTCTGGCGAGCTTTGGCGCGCTGCATCGTCATAGGCTCGCGCGGCTCTGCCGCGCCGTCATTGGTTCAAAAAGTTCTCAAGTTTGAGCCAATGGCCGTGCAGTTACACTGCGCTATTGAAAAAGGCTTCAGCAGCGGGAAAAAGGAGACCTTTCCCCATACGCAGTACTCGTTCCGTATCTCAGGGAACCGAGGTTACGTTAGTAACCGAGTACGTTTTTCTTTTGTTGTTTTGTTCATATTAACTGCATATTCAGCAGTAGGTACTGTATATTACACTGCTTTCACTTTAATACACAGATGTGATTTATTTCACTGCTGTTTATGTTCACAGACATAACTGACTGTTTGTGAACTTTGTGTTTTTGGCAACCTTATGAGAGTATTTGACAGTTTAAGTGCAATAAGACGTGAAAAAGAAATCAGTTTAATACTCACAGGACACGTCATCTGACAGCCAGCTTTCTGTGCAAGTGCTTTGGATGTGTGCTCAGAAAACCAAATATCAGTTTCCATATATCCAAGTTTAAACTGATATGGCTTAAAAATGCATGCAAATAAAAAACTTTCATGATGATGAAGAACTGCAATGTCACATGAGCATGGCTGTCATAGAGATGATAATCAAAACCAAACAGATGTTTTGTTAGTTTTTGGCAGAGTATCGAGGCACAAGCTGTACAGGCTCTGCCCTCTTCTGGAAAGCGGGATGGGGAACAGCAATCTCATTTGCATTTAAAGATACATGCACGAAAATAGCATGTTTTTCCTTCCACTCAAAAATGAGCATTAACAACATGGTATATTAAATGATCTGTGGGGTATTTTGAGCTGAAATTTTACAGATACATTCTGGGGACACCTGAGATTTATATTACATCTTGTAAAATGGGCATAAACGAACAGCCTTTTATGATCTAAATAAAGCATAAAAAAGGTGAAGCATTTTATCCTGCCTTTTAAAATGATATATATTTCTACCCTACCCATACACAATTATATAGTCAGTTGCATGTTATTATTTCCATTTAGCATTGTATTTCCCCGCTGTCTGGGACCCTATTAGAAAAAACCTCCGGCCCATTTTGGGTCACGACCCACCAGTTGAGAAACTATTCTAAAAGATTGCAAATGGCCCTCGGGTGCCCTTGCATTAATTCCAGACACAGGAAATGCTTCATGAATGTCTAAGCTAATGAATAAACAATGCCAACCTATACCGTTTTACTTGATACTCCATCCCTTACATTAATTTGCATAATTGAGTTGCATGATTGTGATATGCTCGCTGGAGGCTCAAATTCTATACATCCACATCAATATTACACTGTTTAGCTTCATTTTTTACCAAAATCCACACAACAGAATAAGTATCCAGCATGCAATGTGGTATTGTGTTCCCTGATGCCACCAAACATTCTGTTTGTAATTAAAGTCTAAATGGATGGCACTGCAGAACAACAAAGTCCTCATTTAAATCCTAACTAATGACATTGCAGTTAAGTGGACTCAGAGCCCCAGAGGTATCACAACGGAGAAACCTCATTTTAAAAACGTGTATACTTCTGATGCTCTTTTTCTGGTGTTCGCCATTGAAATGCTTCTTATCTTCCGCTGTGGTTATAAGTGTATGCGGGGAACGTCAGACACACATTTTGGAGACAAAGCACAGCAGGTGCATCTGCAGGGCTATGCAAATCGTTCCATAATGTGAAGACGAAAGGATCAAGGAAGCTCAATAGCGAGTTTACACATACAATGATGGTGGAAAATATGTGTATTTGCTGTTGGCTTTGAGCTATGGGCACTAAGCAGGCATTCTTTTGAGAATCCAATTACAGCTGAGACACTTAATGGCTTTTGGTAGTTAAAAGTAAACATGATTCTGTCTGAATCTTTGAGGTGTTGGGCATTTTATTTAACACAATGCTTCTCTCAGTACTAACTATGAAAAATGAAATTGAGGCTGATGTGGTTTTTAAGGAAGGGATTTTAACTTGGAGTTCATTTTGTTTTTGTCTCTCTCATCCATAGTCTATAATTCATGAGTGAAATAAATAATTTATCATCTAGGTGGTCTGAAAATGTTTGTTTCAGCAGGGGCCGAATATCGATCCTTGGAATTGAT
Organism: Anabarilius grahami; assembly: GCA_003731715.1. Classification (NCBI taxonomy): domain Eukaryota; kingdom Metazoa; phylum Chordata; class Actinopteri; order Cypriniformes; family Xenocyprididae; genus Anabarilius; species Anabarilius grahami. The sequence continues at coordinate 3,400,072 of RJVU01036043.1, forward strand.
CGTGCACCAAGGTGTCAAATTCAATAGGGAGGAATTCAGGCAGATGTCAACTGGATTTTACTCTCTGAAAAGAAGTCTCTCATGCATGCAAAGTAATTGTTTTTATTAGACATTTACAATTGAGCAGGGCTGTTTGAGGTCTGTTTAGCTCAATCACATGGCTTATTTTTGCTGCCAAAACCAGAGCAGTGTCCAAAAACTGAGCCTTTTGAGACATATTCACATTTTGTATTCTGGATGTTTGCTATACCAACAAATATTCAGGATGTTGTGTTCCATGCAAGTACAATGCAATCTATCAATCAATAAATAACATTATAAAAAAATTGACCAAAAAAAGAGCTGGTTTGGTGGTTGTCTAGCTGGTTGACAAGATTTTCTCCAAAAACAAGAAAAAAATATAGCTGAAAGCAGCACTTATCGGGGTTCAAGCGCTTAAGACCCTTTAGGCACATGCGTAAAAGGGTATTATGTTTAATTTAGCAAGCCTGTAACCATGTAGATCATAGATTGAAAAGACCTTTTACAGCCAATACAGGCAATTTACCATAGAAAATTTGTTTTTTAAAGCTTTTTAACAGTTATTGAGGTTGAGCCAAAAACCGAAAACTAGTTCACAAAAGTAGGTTACTGAAATAATCTCCAAAATTTAACAAACGGTTCGATTGACAGCTGTGGCGAAAATTCACATAATATACAATCCTTTTATGCACATGAAAAACGTGACCCCGGTGGACGATTTCTATCGAATTTCTCACAGGCCTCTAGGGCCGAGTTTCTTTCCGATAGGCCTCCGTTAACCTTGTCTGACAGCCGCTTAAACTTTATTGGCCGACGGCGGCCATGTTTTTAGAGATATGCGAACATCCTCGTAAACAATTGCGGCACCTTGGACAAAGACACCGCATGCCAGTTGTCAGGTCAATCGTACTGGCTGTTCGTAGCTATAGCCGTTTTTGTGTTTGTTTTTTTTCATTTAATAGTGCCACCAAATGGCCAGTTGCCGCATCCTTTTTCATGCAACCACAGAACAAGCTCATACATAGGTGTTTGGTGAAATTATTTCATTCTGTTCAAGAGGGATAGCTGTTTTAGTAAAAGTGGCCATGGCCACTTGCGGATGTCAATCAAAATTTCTACTTTTTTTATATAATTATTGACAATCAGACTCCAGGAGATCTTTCTCCCCTGGTTTGGTTCCAATTGGGCAAAAAATCTAAGACTAGTTTGCAAAAGTAGGTTTTTCAAAAAAATCTAAAATACCAGAAAATTTTGCCACGGTGACGACCGAATCTGATGTGTTTTGTTCATCCTGAGCCAAGGATTTCAACCATATAAGACACTTCATCCTGCAACAAACATAGAAGTTATGAGCCATTACGTACTTTTGATCGCTGTAGCGCCACTATCAGGCCGATTGGGGTGAGCCTTGGTGACGTTGATACCATCCCTTAAAGTTTCCTTAAAGACTCTATGACTAACGGTTTGGTCAGCCCTATCACTTTTAGGGGAGAATGCCGATCCTTGGAAATTCTAACAATTACAATAGGGTTTCAGCACTATGCGCTTGAACCCCTAAGATGATCAACTAGCATTGTCTTTCTTTTGACGTTAGCTGTCCAAGGGTAGCCAGCTAGTTAAGAAGCCTGGTATGGAAACCAGCATCCAAAATCCAACAATGCTGGGCTTTTTAACCTTCTATGTTTAATAAAACCCGTTTACGTTTCTATTTTTCGTCTTCAGTCTTCTTCAGACCGTGACACATTCCTCTATCGCTCTCTTCTTTAGCAATTCTTTAACATTATCAAGGTGCCAAAAAATAAATCAAATGCTGACTGAAGGGCTTTAAAAGAGATCCTGGACAGAACTTATTGAACAGGGTTAATCTTAATGGAGCGTCAATGAAAATCTAGTAGTTTACAGGTTTGTATTTGGCCCCTGGAGGTTAAATTGCATTGTGTCTGGCTTAATGTCAACTATGTCTTGGTGAAAGAAAGAAAAGGTTGTGTTTTGTAAGCTATTCAATCTTTCCCTCTACACTCTTGATATAAAAAAATATTGGATCATGTCTCTGTGCATCACAAGGCTGTATGATTTGTTATTCCTGGAAATGACATTAAAGCTTGTCATTTTAAAGGGAATCCAGGTAGCAAATTGTTTGCCTTTTATGAGTCAGTTCGTTCAACAAGTCCATCTAGCAGTTTGCCCTTTATTATTTACAGCATTATTAGAAAAAGAATTGTAAGCAATATGTAAGCAAAATGTGCATTATAATTGATGTATACAAGTGATCAAATCAAATAGAGAGCTTGTATAAATAAAATAAAATCATGACAGGAAGGACAGTGTATTTGAATCATGAAAGCAAATCAGTACAATTATAGCCACATATATTATATATAAGTATTTATTGTCTATAATACTTTGGATCAAAATTGTATCTCTCACTTGAAACATTATCCAACAATGATATAATAAACTAACCAGTTCACTTACTGAAAATTCTTTAGTGTCGATAGCTTAATGTTGTGCGATACATCTTCTTTTGTTTGCACTTTGATCTAGCTTCAAGCTTCAGTTTATGCGCCTGTAAAAGCCAGGCAGCGATCATTGCGTGGAGTGGAAGTCCCTGTTTTGCTTGTGCTGATAATAATGTCATTAGCTTCTCTAACACACGCTGGAATAGTTTGTTGTATCATCTCCCCACTTCATGCCCATTCTAATGTGTTTTTCTAGGAAAAGTGCTGATAGTCGGTCTTATTACAGCCATTCTTCTGATGTGACTGAATGGATGTCAGCACTCCCTCATCACAGCAGCCAGACAGACGTGCTTATTTTCCCAACACTCGAGGCGGAGGATGGCGAGTCTGTCCACGCTAGTCCAGATGTATTAATGGCGTTCATTTTGTGACCGGTTGCGTACATGACAGTTCATTTTCTGCATGGGCTCACAAAAGTCGATACGATCTTGTAAAGACAAATACCAGATAGCACCTTCCCTAACTGATGCCATTTTCAGAAGAAACATTAATCAAAGAGGTTGGATGTGGAGGTGCGCAGCCCACCCAGTAAGTCTTTATACATTAATAAAGGAAGCAGATGATCTATGAATGAATTCATAGCAGGTGCCGCTTTCATTATTGTTGCATGCTGCCAAGTGCCACAAGGGCTGGAGATGAAGGGAGGAAACTCTGTCGAGCCTCTGAGGAGCTTATTCTTTAGGAGCTTATTCCTATACTGGTCAGAGTAATAGCCCACCGCAATGTTAATCTACAATCACACTCTCTTTTAATAGATGTGCTTTTCATTTTCTGCACTTGTGAATTAATTTGAAAAACCGCAAATTTAACGCCAAGAAGAAAAACCTGATGTGTAGAGTGGATAATCATTTTTAGAGGGCAAAATACCTCTTTACAGTTCAGACAGCCTCCATCTGTCTTGACTTGTATGGCTATAGAAAGGCTAAATGAGATTTCATATTTCAGGCAATCAACAACATAACATAGTTACTAATGACTAATGTTACACATCAAGATATCCTGTCTCTAGAACCTTGTGAGCTACCGTGATACAGGCAGCTACCTTCTAAGACAGCATCCAAACACAAAAGCAGTCTCATTAATGACTGATTCAAACATTGCTCTCCGTAGCCCGACTTGTGTCATGAGCGCTATTTGCATGACATATGGAGCTGCTGTCTATGGCCCTGTTTACACCTGGTATTAAGATGTGTTTTGGTCATTCAGATCACAAGTGAATGACACTAAATAGAGGTGTAAATGGGGTCTAAAATGTTTTGAGCTTGTCTACTTTCGACCACTTCCAGAAGTAGTCGAAAACACATTTGACCGGATTGCTTTCGTAGTGAAGATGCTCGTGGTCGAATGCGTTCGAACATTCACAAAAGACCACCTAGTCTCCACCTACTGCCCTAACACGTAAATATTATTATAAGAAGAGCACTAGCCAGAATAGATTTAAACTTTGTCGGCTGAAGACCAAAGTTTGGTTTGAAGACAAAAAATGTACCAAACACAATGTTCTCTCAGTATTCCTGATTTCTAACTCTCTCGTTATTCCTGATTTTCTAGTGTTTGGCGTGGTCTCGCAGCTATCCGTGTGTTTTCCCATGAACTTATTTCGTCCATTTGATCAAAAGATCTGAAAAAGCCCATATATATACATTTACCCACCCATAGACCCTTCCCTCGAAGAAATCATGACAGAAATGGTTGAAAGTGGACAAAAGAGGCGGATTAAAACACCATGTGTAAACGGGTATGTGTCTCCCTCACCTACTTATTATCCGATCGACCAAAATGCATCTTAATAACAGCGCCTATGTTGCTACACTAATGCTGTGTCTAATAGACACAATAAAAAAACATAGTACTCGAAAATATTAGGTAAACTGGTAAATTTATAATTGTTTTTTTTTGTTTTTTCATAAAAATAAAATCATCTGCTAACCGTTGCATGCACACAAACACAAAGCGCAGCACTTTCCATAGTGTTGGCTGAAATGAAGTGAAAATGAAGAGCCAGGTGACAGGAAAAATACATAGAGCTGTTTTCAAGGAGAAAAGCTACAATAGAACTTTGATATTCTGGATCAATAACTTGAAAACAACCTGGCATCTCAGCACCACTCTTGGCTGAAGCATCATGGGCAATTTAAAGATTTGTTATCTTCTTCCTGTTTTTCTTTCCTTAAGTAAAATGTATTTTTTTTCCTTGTGTAAAATGTTCAACATTATGTAGCTGTTTTCCTTGCTAAAGTTTTGACTATGCTGATTTTAAAGAAGATTCTTTTTTGATTTCCTGTAAATGGACAAAGACAGCTGCAAACGTTTTATAAAAAAGACATTGTTAACAGCTTGTGCATTTATCTACAATAACTGACAGGCACTCCATTTTCCACATCATCCATATGCTCAAGCACACTGACTATAACTAATGCAACATCTGTTATTTACAAGCATGTATTTTGTGTTGTTAGCTAGTGAGTCAAATAAGAGAAAGCTAGAAGCTGCAGTTTAATTTGTCTGCTGTTCTGTGAAGTAGACTCTGTCACCATGCTGATGCAGACAGTAATGCTTTTGTTTGTGTGTGTTTGTGTGTGTGTGTCTTTCATCCTTACGATTAGTGTCTTGGCAATCTGCAAAGTAACAATCTTCATGGGGTTCTGTATAACAAGGACGTTTGAAAATGTCTGATGTGAATGAGCTTGAGCACACAGGAATGGTTTCTGAACGCACACATTACCATGGCAATATAAAAGACGTGTGCATGTGTATGTCTTTTAGAACTTTCAAGAAGCCCACTGTACAAAAGAGCTACACAAGACAGTATTATTATGATTATGACTCATCAAAAGATTAAAAAGATGTCTGAGAATGTAAGTGAAATGAAGACGGTGACATCAAACAGCTACTTAATCACCATTTATTAAGCTTAGTATTAATATTTTGCATCAAGACTGTCACTAGCCTTGATGTGTTCGCTTTGAGATAAGAATTGGTGTTATAGTCTTAATGATTATATTTTAAGAGGTATTACTGAAGTAAAAACTGAAGAATGTTTTGCTAAAGTCAAAAGTAAAACTCATTTTTGCTTCTTTACACATTCTTTTCTAATTAAAAGTCTAAAAAGGATGGATGGATGGATGGGTGGATGGATAGTGTGGTAGAAATTCCCTATGCACCTGACTTAAGCTAAACAGGCATCTCCTCTTCAACACCTGCTTTGAGTCGGACAACATCTCGCCCCATATGAACACTATCACTTGGGAAAAAGGTCTCTAGTGCTCCACTAACCTGCTGCACAGCAGTAACCAAACAGACTACAAGACAACATCTTTGAATATGCTTTAATCGTGGCCAGGAGAATGTCAGACCAATTTCAGAGAGAATCCCCTCGGCATAAAGAGTACAACAGTTTTTTATAGAATAGGAGCATGACAAAGGTGACATGATTCATAATTTTTATCCAATATGATTGGTTCTTCGCAATTTTAAGTAAGCAGAACTATCAAGTTTTGAGTTTGTAGTACTCATGTTAATTGCTCCTAAATTGAAGTACTGAGTTAGCTAACTTATACATTTTTATTGTTCTTAACTTGAAATATTTGAGTACACTAATTTATACATTTAACTTAAAAATTATCAGGTTATCTCAACATAAATATTTTGCTACCTATAACAAACTAATTCAGAAAATGCCAACTTGCTAATTTGCTAACATGTTAACAATAGCATGGTATAGCACTTGTTGAATGACTACAGCAACTTAAAACATGTAACTTGCCTGCTCTCAAACCAAGCAGCATGCACCACCTGTCACCATGCGAACTCTCCAAAAACCCACATTAACAGAAATTCTTCTAAATTAGCATAACAAAACATTAATTACTATTAAATCTCCCTTACCATTAATCTTGCATAAAAAAACATTATACAACACTTAATTTTAGCATTTACTCTCCCTTTCGAGTGCCATGGGCAAAGCATGCTGAGAAATAAAAATCCCAGCCCAGTTAGTTTTAATTAAAAGAAATTAGTTCATACAACTCAAAACAATGAAACAGCTAAGTTTACTTGAAATATGTAAGTACTGTGAACTCAAAACAAAAAGAAAGTTCTAAATACAGCTGTCTAGTTTGGTTTCCCGTTTTTGTTATATTCATACACTAAATTTGGCCCAAGTGCTGGGGACATTTAGTATTCAGAAGCATATAAATGTTATTCCTCCAAGATGTTAGTTGATTAGTTGATGATTAATTTAAAAAAAATCCTTCACAATAGAAATTAGATAGATAGATAGATAGATAGACAGATCACATGCCTACATGATCTGTCCTGATAAAGCAAAACAATGTGTAGTGCTCTGACTATAATTGCTGTTGATGTGATACCCTTGGTGAACCAGCATCTGTGCCAATGAGTGACCAATCTCGCAGCTTTAACCTTATCACTCTGATAACCTATAGTGTATCAGATCCAACCCCAGGCCACTATCTGTCCACAACCATGGCTTAATATTACATGGGCCAATCTGTTATCCTGCAGCCGCTGACCGGGAGGCCTAGATCTTGAACGTAATGAAAAAGTGATAAGAGTTCTTTATTATATCTCTGCTGGCTGTTACACTCAGAAGCTCCAGCATAATTAATGACAAGAGAAGAGATGAAAAAGAAGGAGTGAGAAAGGAAATAAGAGAGAGTTTATCGGAAAGATTAGTACAGTTTTGCTAATCTTCCACAAACTGACAGTGTGCTATAATTGGCCAGAGAAATGGCCGCAATCTGGAGACAGCTTAATGTGTCGGTTGTGTGTATGCTTCTCTTGTATGCAAGTTAAACTCAACTGACAACATTTGTGGTATAATGTTGATTACCACATATTATTTTGACTCATTCCTAAAAAAACTCTGTGTTCGGGCCGATTACCGAGCTCTGAGCCCTCTCCCCGGACAGCACGGCAAATACGTTTACCAATTAATTTACCTGACTTATTTGTAAGTGTGAACTCGTGAAACGTAGTCTAAAACAAAAACAGACATTCCGACATAGAATGCACATTTTAAAGTAGAATATTTAGCTGTAGCATTGTTTTTCAGAGAAAAAGTCCTATGTGAACTTAGCATGTTTCCTGAATATCTTCAAACATATGCTTTTGTACAGTCAAAATCTGGCTAATCATTCGTATCACGGCACAGTGCATGTGTGCAAGATATTTTTGATTCCAATTCAGATGATAGTCATATTGTAGCGTTTACATGCTTCGTTTTTTTCTCATTGATCTGATTATTTTAGTTCTACTTCACCCCTCTCAATCCCAATCCAAAATTTCATTCAGATCGATTGAGGTGTTTACATGAAGGCTTTTCAGTCTGAATGAGCCATTAGTCTGATTACTGACGGATTGGTTGCACTGTTGAAAAAAACATAATATGCTGGTATGTTTTTAAGCATGGCAGCTGGTTTGAGCTGGTTTATACTGGTCCTTAGTTGGTCCTCAGCTGGTCATGAGCTGGTTTAAGATGGTCAAGTGCTGGTCCTAAGCAACTAGCTCCAGCTCAGGACCAGCTTAAACCAGCTCATGACCAACTAAGGACCAGAATAAACCAGCTCAAACCAGCTGCCATGCTTCAAAACATACCTAACCAGCATATGTGGTTTTTTTTTTCAACAGGGTGGGTGCATGTAAATGTTGTTAGTGAGTATTTTAACATTTAAAGATTGGCCCCATTCACTTCCAAGTGTAACCGATTTTTTTTTTTTAAAGGAGGGACAAGATTGTTATTTTTTATGCCATATTTTTCTGAGGACTGAGCATAACCTGTACTAAATATTCTTATAAAGGAGAAAGATACTGTTGCTTTGCGAGTCTTCTGTGTTAGTGTGGTGCATTTAAGTGTCAAGTGGAATATCCTGTAGCACAATGATAGCAAAACTTTGAGACAGCTGTCAAGAGAAAGCAGTGTGCAAACAGGATTTTTTGTTTAAATCTTTTGGGAACCATTTGAATAAGACAGTTAGCCACAGGGCACAGCAAAACCTTTCCCAAACCTACAGAGGAGTTAACGCACACTAGTCACACCGTGTTGTTTCCTCCCGTGATGTTTTTGCATAAACATGTCCGCAGGCTGCTGGCTTTCTCAGAAGCCCGTGTTGATTCATACAACTAGTTATCACCATCCCCTATCATCCTCCTGTCCAGGCATTGGTATTTATACAAAGCCAGGTGAGTGTGTGACAAAGGGCTCTTTGAATCCCCTGTTAACATGGCTCATATAGTCTTATCATCACTGAAGATACCTAATGTTTGAATTATGACTTATTGAGGATGAAAATGCCTTCCCTCGGGGAAAATTTCCACAAGGCTTTCCAAGAAACTTACACAATCATTCAGAAAGTATCTCTTTTTGTGTCACAAACACCTTTGGGAAGCCTTTGGATATGTGTGATAACCGTTATCATACGCGACAAGCTGCTTCAAATGTGCTGTGAATACAAGTGAATCTGTACAAACCAGTTCTTGGAGTATCAAAATAAACATAGCGATGGTAGTCATATAAATAAAGATTTTTCAGTAATGTGACAATAGTTCTGCTTTTTTCGAACAGAGTATATCAAGTTGTAATGCACATGCACATTTATAGTGGCAATAAACTGATGTTAATGTTTCACATGTGTTTGTATTGTGCCTGATAAAGACCTGACTTGTCGAAATGTTGTGCTGTATGGTAAATGCTTTTTTCGAGCTGCAATTTCATTGTGCGGACATTATTTTTCTTTGCTCTTCTCTCACATACAGTATGTACCACTGGACAATCTGAATAATTCTAGTAAATCAGTTCGTTCAGATGTAAACTGATTTATCTGTTCAAGTTTTCACCTTAATTAAGTTTATTGCTAAAAAAAACTTGTAATGTAGCTAAGTACTGTAATAATAACTAATAACTATACAGTAATTTAATTTTCAGCAGCTTATAGCTTGAAAAGCTAGTGCCGTTTCAAAGTAAAGACTTGCTCTTGCTGAATAGTAATTATATGTCTGGATTAGCTCCACCCCTTTGCCTTTTCATTCCCAATCATAATCATCATCATCATCATCTACCATCCAGCTCTACTGTGTAGAAATCCATTCTCTGGCTAATGCACTGACTGGTTAAAAGATTCTGACTGTGACAGGATTTTCAGCAGATGGCAGTTACACTGCATTTGTGCAGCAGTGCATGGAGGAGCTGCAGGGTCTTGGATAATGGCTGATGGTGAGTGCCAAACACTGCTAGTCTGGCACAGATGAGGTGCCGGTGTGATCTCAATCATAGCACAGGACAGCTGGCTCCGACTAGACAAGCACAGATGCCTGTAAGCACTGATCTGATGTCACATCAGACTGAGGCTCTTACAGCTGGCCTCTGCATCGGCGTGGCGCTAATTTCGAGCATTATTTTGATGGCATAACACCTCCATCATACACAGGATAGGCTTTAGGTAATTCCTTTATAAATAAGGTTTATGATGCCTCCATCAAGCCCTATGTGATATGTCATATAAAACCCATTTGCTAAGTTAAAAGGTGATGTGTACATTGCTTTGTTTTTTTGATAAACCCAACCAGCCTAACATAGCAACACTGGCTCTGCCAATGGGGTGAGTCTAAGATTTCTGTTTGTTTAACCAATGATAGAAGGAGGGAGTGTTCAGAAAACATGTTAGAAAACAGTTGGTGGCCGAATTCAGAATAGCATATTAGCATGCAATTAGCATTCCTATGTTTTTGCATGGCAAGAATGTTTAAGATGGTATATTATATGATATGATATGATATGATATGATATGATATGATATGATATGATATGATATTATATTATATTATATTATATTATATTATATTATTTTAAACGGTTAGTTCCTGTCCTTGATTCTGTTTGGTCAATAGTTTTATTCATGATACAACACGGTCACCGGGATTTTGCCAAGTAAAGCCGGGTGCACTTCTATTCCTTCCTCCATTTCTTATTGGAATAACCTTTTTGATGATATTAAGTGGTCATATGTTTGGTCACTCCCTCAGAAATTCTTTCTAACAAATAAAGTTAAAGAAATATCCTATAAAATTATTCAAAGATTTTATCCAGTTAAGTACTTTTTACAGAAATTTAGAAGTGACATTGATACATCCTGCTCTTTTTGTGAAGCCTCCACTGAAACTGTTGATCATTTGTTTTGGGAATGTCCCTTTACTTTGTCTTTCTGGAATAATATTGATGCTCTGATTGTCCAAAATGTTTTTTGTAACTTTTCTTTATCATTTAGACATATTCTTTTTGGGTTTTATGTTAAAGACAAGAATCTACTTAATGCAAGTTTTTGTATAAACCTTCTTTTATTTATTGGAAAGTTTTATATCCATACAAATACATGAAAAGTAAACCCCACTTTAACTTTTTCAAACAAGAATTGAAGATGTATTTAAATACAATTTCAACTTCTGTTAACAAGAAAGCAATGAAAACATCCAGAATTTG
>RJVU01036043.1:3411113-3443783 GCA_003731715.1 Anabarilius grahami
CTTTTTATCTTTTTTTTTTTTTTTTTTTTTTTTTTTTTTTTTTTTTCTCTTTTTTTTTTTTTTTTCTCTCTCTCTCTTCTCTTTTTCTCTTCTCTAATTTTTGAAATATTGTTTATTTTTTTGCATGTACCAACTTGTTCTGTTTGATAATATTGCAATTTTAAAAAAATAAAATAAAAATTAATAAAGCCGGGTGCACACTGTGCGTTTTATAATAGTCCTTTACGATGGTTGCTTGTCAGACTGTACGAACATGATCCTCATGTCCCACTGTGGGATCTCAGCTGTCATTAATGTCAGATTGTACGACAGTCAAGACGCGTTAAAAACGGACGCGCGCATGAAAACTTGTCCGGAGTTTTACATCATCAAAACACACATTCGATGACAGTGAGCTGCATTACACGCGGGACTGAAATGGTGGCTAACAAAGACATCTCTATCGTTAATTTTGATCATGGCTTGTCTTGAAAAATGAAGACAATTTGACGTTTATCGTAGGAGAAGTCACACTGGAGGATTGTGAGCTAAATCTTCTGACACTGCCAGAATTTCATCGGAGGTAAAATTTGATCCCAACGGTCATTAACTGGCTGTCGGTGAACATGTCAAACTAGCGACCAAAGACTACAGATTTTAGGCTAGGATTATAGGAATCTTTTAGGATTTGCAAAATTTGTCTCAGACGACCAAATCGTGCCCAAAATCGCACAGTGTGAACCCGCCTTAAAGGATTAGTCCACTTTTAAATACACTTTTCCTGATAAATTTACCCACCCCCATGTCATCCAAGATGTTCATGTCTTTCTTTCATCAGTTGAAAAGAAATTAAGGTTTTTGAGGAAAACATTCCAGGATTTTTCTCCTTATACTGGACTTCAGTGGGCACCAAACAGTTGAAGGTCATAATTAGTTTCACTGCAGCTTCAAATTGTTCTACACGATCCCAAATGAGAAATAAGGGTCTTATCTAGTGAATCGATCGGTCATTTTCGAACAAAATATAACCGTTTATGCTTTATAAACAAAATATCGCCTTGAACGTACTTTCCTCTTCCGCATTCTTCATAACGCTTACGCTGAATGTCCTACTTCTTCCCTATTCTACTTACGTAACGAACGCGGCGCCAGTTTCGTTTTTTTCCGTAAGTAGAATAGGGAAGGCGTAGGACATTCAGCGTAAGCGTTATGAAGAATGCGGAAGCGGAAAGTACGTTCAAGGCGATATTTTGTTTATAAAGCATAAACGGTTGTATTTTTTCTATCGATTCGCTAGATAAGACCCTTATTTCTCATTTGGGATCGTGTAGAGCAATTTGAAGCTGCAGTGAAACTAATTATGACCTTCAACTGTTTGGTGCCCACTGAAGTCCAGAATAAGGAGAAAAATCCTGGAATGTTTTCCTCAAAAACCTTAATTTCTTTTCGACTGACGAAAGAAAGACATGGACATCTTGGATGACATGGGGGTGAGTAAATTTATCAGGAAAAGTGTATTTAAAAGTGAACTAATCCTTTAAGACATGTTCCTGGATCAACATATTTTGTTGATCCTGGAACAACATTCCTATCCGAAAATTTTGTCCTAACCTTTTCCCAACCCCTAAACCTAACCCTACCCATAACTTATTTCTAAAATTAGAGGGAAATGATAGTGATAATGATAATGATAATGATAGCTAGTCAAAGCATTTGTCAGTCTTTTCAACATAAAAGTCTTCGCTACTGACACACCATTAAAGACAGTCTTTACCGCCATCTAATGGTGTAATAATGTAACTTCTGTTGCTGTTCACGGTCAGGGACTATTTTTTTCTGGCGGAAGGAAGGTTTTTATTGATTTAACTTCATGAAAGTTGCATTGATACATATTTTTGGGCTTTAATTTTTGTATTGTGTGGTAACCGTTTTATGAAAGCAATAAGGTACTTGAGGCTAGTGCTTTATCATGAATAAGTCAAGGCTGAAGGGGTTGCAGGCACTCTGCTTCGTGTCGTGCCTATAACAACGCCCTTCAGCCATGACTTATTGACGATACAGCACAGCCTCGAGTACCTTATTGCTTACATATTATATTATATTATCGCTCAGCGATATTTTAAAGTTGGACATATAGTACATCCAAATTGGCGTGAGTATAATGTATGGGGGTAAAGCAATATATACTATATAGTAAATCTCAAATGCTCAATTGTTTATCTTTGCAAAATGTAAACTATATTATCGCACAGCTATATATGAAGTTGGATATGCAGTCTACAGTAAGTATATCCAAGTTAACCAGCATATAGACCTACTCACGTAAGGCAATATAGTCTGTATAGCAAATATCAACTGCTTGGAAAATATTGCCTGCTGAATGTGACTATAAGCAGCTTCATTTTAGCATGAAGATGTTAAAATATTATAAACCTTAATATTTTCACAATAAGATCAGCACCATATATTTAGAAAATAGAGTGAATCTTCATTTCATATGACGTATAGTACTCTAGTATATGATTCTAAATTCAGCTGTTTTACCTTTACTGTTGAATCTTTGTAGAATGAAGAGTAGAAACATGTTTATATGACAACCATAAGTTTTAGTTCATACACCACTTTTTACCAAGTTCAAGTTAAGGACAAAAGAAAATTGTTAGTATTCCCTTATGTGTAACTGATTAAAATGCGAGCCTGCAGTCTGAGAAACCATAAACGCATGTTGGGGAAGCTTGCCGTAGACATACAAGCCATTATCATAATAATTGCCATTATCACAATAGCAATATCCTCTTTAATGGCATATTAGCTGGATAAATAGGCAGAGTTAATTCAAATTGATTTACATCGCCATTTAACTAAATGTACCCTCTTCAAATGTTTAATTGCAGAATCGTAGTTTGTTCGGTGACCACGTAGAAGCTTTTGAAATGAGCAAATCTCATCCCCACTAAACATGCTGACTCACTCTCTCAGGCAGTGATAAAGAGCTCATTTTCTCATCACCACACCAGCGCTCGGTATCTGTCAGAGCCAACCAGGCCTCATTTAATCAGATTCTCAGTTAAAAAGGAAGAAACTCAGTGTTAGGTGTGTCCAATGCCCCCCACCAGCTGAAATGCCAGGATGAGAGATCTCTAGCAGTCCGTGATAGAAAGCTAAATACTCTATCCTCACAGGAGGCACACGTGTGTCTGCTGTCTTTAATGAAGCGTACTGCTTTCAGCCCTACCTAAGAAGAGTTAGGGGCTAGAAAAATACACTTATTTTGTGCTGGGTTTCAGTAGGGGGTATATCCCTTCCTTTGTAGTAAAAGTGAAGTAAAAAATAGGTCAAGCATGATAACATTCATCTCGAAGACAATAACAAACAGGTTTCTTTGTTTTATATAGTGCATCCTAGCTCTGTGCTATACATGTGATTTGATATCTAGACTTTGAATTTCATGTTTACTGCCGTGTCAAAGCATCATGGGTGATGGCTTGTGTTATGATGCAGTCTAGTGTTCGAAGAGATGAACTGCACCTGTTTAAGATTTGTCTTTGTGTCAATGAATGTATAAGCTTTTGAGTTTGCATGGGCAAATACCACTCATTTTCTTTAGAAAATGTACAAATCTAATTAATGTGCTCACTCTTAAAAAAACGGTTCATTTGGGTTCTACATAGAACCTTATGGTTCTTCTCTCAAATTTATTTAATTTATAGAACCGAAAAGGTTTTATATAAGTAGAAATGGCAACACTGGCTCTGTCAATGGGGTGAGTCTGTTTGTTTAACCAATAGAAAAAGAAGGGAGTGTTCAGGAAACATATTCGAAAAACAGTTATTGACTGAATTCAGAATAGCAAATTAGCATGTAACATTACCTACATCTTTTTTGGCAAGATTTTTAAAAGTTGCAATGTAATGTAACTATATTAATGCACAGCTCTATACAAAAAGTTGGATAATATGTAACTTTTTTCCACATATATACATTATACTCGGGTAAAGCGACGTATAGGCTACTATTATAGTAAATCTCAACTGCTCAGTTGTTGCCAAAAAGATTCTATATAAGGAGAAATGTCTTAATGATTACATAATGCTTTCATGTTCTAATGGGATATATTTTAATTTTTTTCTAGTGATGAAGTATGCTTACAAGCTGTTTAATTCATAAAATGTAATTAAAATAAAAAATTTAAACAATGATCCCATGATGGGAACCCCTAAAAGGTTCTATATATGTAGATAACATTTAGTTAATTATCTTGTTCATATTAAATAAATTATTCAACTATTAACAACATGCATTGACGTGCACATTTTAGATTGAATGGGTGATTGTGTCATTTCAGTCATTATTGTCTGTATGTTAATTAATGTCCACTTAAAGTTAATTTCAATCTTTTCCATTAATGGTGCTTTTTTCACTTTTGTTCTTGCCTCTAAAAGTAAGAAATCAGATTGACTGGTGCCAATAACATCTCCATGAACCAAATTGCAAGGGAATCTTTGGCCGCCAGCTGTGTTTATAACCCTTCTGTGAGTCATAATAACTAAAATATTCAACATCAGCCGGCTGCTTTTTACATGAATAGTTACTGTACTCTCAAAATTACCATTAATGCTGAGTAATTCATTTAAAACAGTAATAGCCACACTGTATAATTTGTATCATAAAGTTTTAAATGGCATTATAAGTAATGAAGCCTGAAGCTATTTCTTTTTTAAACAAGAATAATAGCTTATACTCTAACTTACATAAGATATCGCATTTACTCATTCACCTCATGAAAAGTCATGAAACACAAATAAACGGTTTCTCTACTCCATCTTATTTCTCCAGTCTGACAGCAGGCCTCTGACTCACACAGGATCTGCGTAATGAATGATCTATGGAAAGCTACCCGCTGAGACGGATAGAGGAGGGGGAGTGTGAACAGCCTCTGAACCTCTATACTTGAGCAAACCTCAACAAGAGCAAGCGATACTGAGAGTAAGGGGGAAATGACAGTAGCACCTTCCCCTTTCCAATTTCAATTCAATTTTGTAACATTTTGCCATTGGACAGATTTGAACAGATTTCTATTTCTTAGTCCTACTTTTTATTGTAAAAAATATAAAAAGTCACCAAAACTAAAACACATACAACAGCAATGTACTATAGCAGTACAAACATTCTTAGAGTACAAATACTGTGCACAAAATCAGAAGCTTTACAAGTGTCACATGACTGGCATCTTAAATACAGTATTTTCATGTCATGTTTTGGTTCACTGATTTTGGTTGGCTGCAGGATTGCTTATAACTGTTTGTCATGAAAAACAAATCGGTATTCATATTAGTGAAACATAATGATGTTGCAAAACTAACTTAATGCGCTTTGCTAGATATCAAACATGACTGATATCTTTTATTGTTGACAGTCATACAAGAAAGCACCGTAACGCTCACAGAACAGAAATATATTGTCATAAAGGCACATATTTCAATTGATATCACTATATGTAAAATCATGTTAAAAAGACATTGTAACAAGGCAGAGAAATATATAGGTTGTGCTAAATAACATAGGATTTGTCTGTGCTTTAGATGACACTGGCCAACTCTGTGTACCCAGAATCCTCAGAGACAATCAAGAGCGCTGACAACTTCCTGGAACACCTACAGGATAGGGAGGGAAAATACAGAGTTTGATGATGAGAAGACAAAAACTGCCATACCGTAGTGCATTATTTTTTTTAAAAAATTTAACATTAAACTCACTTGCAAGTTTGTGAACAAGTAAGACAGTGCAATGAAAAGCTTTCGATCACGTTCACTATATCGCCAGCAATGAATCGCTTGACCTACATGAGCAAAACAGGTTTGCTTATTAGTAACTGTAATTACCCGTTTACATGCCCACAGGCAATGCAGATTTGAAATGAACATAAACTACAAATTTAAAGAATCATATTATTCAAACATACTAATGAGGCCAACCTTGGACTTTCTGTTGAAATCCACCTGCTGCATTGCCAATGCAGAAGCATCCCTGCTCAAAGCTGATCTGATCATATTTTTCAATGTTAGCTAACAAAGTGCCGTTTACAGGCAGGTATAAAGTGCTTCCATTGGGCTCCCAGCTCTCGGAGTAGTAAACACCTCTCTGGCCATCAATCAAGACAAAACCACCTAAAGGGAAGACGACTCACAAAAGTCAAAAGCATATTATGTACGATTAAATGTACAATTGGAATTTTTCCTAATACAAATGCTATCATATAGTATCAGAATAATTAAATTCTAACAGGATCTATCCACCAATAAGCCAACTGGAACGGCTAAACACCTGATTAATGCAGGTTTAGGTTGGAAAGACTTGGTGCATATTGTATTAGCAATTGTAGGAGATAAAATATGTATGTACAGAATAGTCTATTTACAGATACAGTTAGTTGTCCTTTTGTATTAAGTCATTTAATTCAATTATTTTAAATTATTAAAGTTATGACTTAATTATTTTTAAAACTTGGAGACCTAAGTTCAAAATCTGGTTTTGCATTAAACTCTACAGTTAAGGATTGAGCCCTGTCCACAACTAAGAGCCATACTTACGTTTCCTCATGCTTTCTTTGGAGGGAAAACCCTTAGGACCCTCTTCTTCCTTTCCATTTACATTATTCACATCATTTCGTTTACGTTTACTGGGTAAACAGATGGGCGACATCTCAGTAAATCCATTAACCCATTTCATATGTGTCTGACAAACATTACTGCACAGTAGTGCATTGGGGTCCATGATTCACTAAATACAGTAATGTGGACTTTTAGTATGTAGTCTATATTACGTGCAGCTACAGTCTAAGTGCCTTTAAAGCATTCGGTGCCACACAGGACACTAAATAATGTCAAGTTATCGGTGACAGTGTCTTTATGAAAGAATTTAAAAACAACACAAAATAAATAAAGTCATTAGATTATTGGTCTTTCATTACACAGACAGGCGATTCACAACTAGCGCGCACTAAAAATCAAAACAATGAGCCGTGACAAGGAGTCTTCTTTTTATTTTTGCCTGATTTAAATGGCACAATTTTAATGCTCTTTTTGCAATATATGTAAAAATTCTTAGTATATATTCACGTTGAAGTACTACAAAATGTTATTATAAAAGGAACGAAGTGTTTTTATTTATGTATTGATTGTGACAGTACCCGATTTACTATCAGGCACAACGTAGTAGGCTAATAGCGAGGGTCCTAGCAGGAGATCCGATGTGACGTATTTCCCTTTTCGCATGCCTCTTGTATTGAATGTGGCTTGGAGCGATCATTTGAGGCACATATAATCTTTTATTCCAGCTTTAAGATGTTTAAAATCGAGGGTCTTGGGCCGAAAATGGACCCGGAGGAGATGAAGAAAAAAATGCGCGAGGATGTTATGACGTCTGTTCGCAACTTTCTGATTTATGTTGCGCTTCTGCGAGTCGGTGAGTATCAAGGCGCTTCGTGCATGTATTTGGTTTGATCAAATGTGCACGTGTGATCGTTATAAAACTGAAAATGTGTCCGTTTCTTTTTACTGAGTTTCTCGAAGTGCCGTTTGAGACGTTCTGATTGATCTATTCAGCATCCTACAAATTTACCAGGGTCTCTATGGATATGAATATTAGAGGTCACCTTTGAAGTTTATTATAGGCAGAGTGTAGTTTATTGAACCTCGAGTCAAGCAGAGCAACATCTCTTAACGTCAAAAGGTTTATGTTAATAAACCACTTTTCTGTTTTTCAGCACCCTATGTTCTGAAGAAGCTTGACAGCATATGAAACTTCACCATGGACAGAAACATTCCCTGTACAGATGAGCATGAAGAACCTCGACGATGCTGCACAAAGTCACTTACAACGGCAGTTAATGAAGAGATGCTGTAACTTCATGTCATCTATTTTATTTTTATTTTTTTTTACTGGTTGCAGTTGAATGGATGAGAACAGATGAAGTATAATCGCATTTGAAAACTATAGTGAACAAGAGATGTCTACCAGAATGTTATGTCATGGTCACATAGGTCTAAGCAATAAATCTTTCATCAGTTACTCCCATTGACAGAGTTGTTGAAACTTGAACCACAAAGCAGAGATTTATAACATTTACTTTAATTTAAATTCTAGTAAGAAAACCCTAGTGGTACATTTTAGATTCATTTAAAATGTGTTTAGAGAGTAAGAACTCAACATGCATTATAAAAATTATATTCCATTTTCCATGAAATCAATGTTTGGCATTCACATTGTATTCAAATCCTGATGTTTAGAAAATGCGACTCACCTACTTAACCAAATGTGCTTCTCCATGAGATGCCAAATACAGGAGGAGTTTCAATAAATCTGTTATTATTACATAAGCACCATATAATTCATTCATCAGTGTCTTTAATCAACAACTTGCAGTGTAAAATGGCATTTGAGTGTTGAATGACTTCAAATGTGAAATATTACATGTGTTGTTCCAGTTATAATGGAGATTATCCAAGTGAAGTAATTCTAATACATGTATTATTCCTTCTAATCACATACAGTTGTAGTGCATTTAATGGTTAGATTTTACAGTACTGACATTTTCTATCATCTGAATAAGGCACAAGTTAGAGCACTACAGTTTCAGCTCACTAGGCATTTCAGAGCCTGTCAAGCCTGCCAGCAAGTTGTTTGCAGTGAGTGCACTCATGACACCACGTGTGGAGTAGGTAGCGCTGCCAATGTGAGGGAGGACCACTGTAAGACAAAAATAAAACCAAGTTGGACAAGGTTTTTTCTACTATGAGATGGCTTTACAATGTACAAGAGTACTAGTGAGATTTAAAGCTCACCACAGTTTTTAAGGGTCAGCAGTGGGTGGTCAGTGGGCAGAGGTTCAGGGGTTGTGACGTCAAGCCCCGCTGCTGCGATCTGACCACTGCTGAGGGCTTCAAACAAATCATCTTGATTCACAACTGCCCCTCTAGAGAAGGGTGAATACAGTATTTTTTCAGTCAAGTACTGATTTTTTTTGTTACAGCAATCAAATAGACACTGGATTCGTTTAAAAGAAAAGAAGAAACGGTAAACAAGAAATATAATGGCAATTCAGCTATAACAATAAAGAAACAAGTTTCATTGGTGCGGTATACCTGCTGCTGTTGATAAAGATTGATGTTTTCTTCATCTTGCTGAAGAAGGTTTTGTCACAAAGGCCCTGAGTGTCAGGAGACAAAGAACAGGACACCACCACAAAATCACTCTCACTCAGCAGAGTGTCTAATGGCACTGAGAAAGAGACAGAGGTTAAGATGAGACAAGAGGCCATGATACAATCTTCATATCCCTTCTAAATAATCTTAATTCATACATAGAGTGGCATAAGGCAATTTATTTTATTTTCCTACCATATTCCCCATCAACCTCTTGGGCCTGAGGTTTGGGTTGTCTGCCTGTGTACAGCAGTCTCTTCACACCAAACGGCTTCAGTCGACTTGCAATGGCCAAACCTACAAATCACAGTTTAAACAGAAAATCTGTCAGGCCCAATAGTCAGAATGCTTTTCATTAGTGAAAATGTAATTAAAACAGGTTTTGAAGTATTCACCTTCATTGTTTTAACAACATAAATTGGGCGACTTCTTCAATTATCCTTAGAGATTACACTACATATGATAACAAGGTTACGGTGTTGTGGCTTGTTTACACTATAAATGTCAGTGAATTTGTCACTGAAGTAAAACAACAGATGGTGTATGTAACAGAGCAGATGCATTGGTAGTTTATGGTACTGAAGGGAGGAAAAATGAATCCTTCACACTGTACCTATGCGGCCCAATCCAATCACCCCAACAGTGCTGCCCGAAAGACCATAACCACACAGCCACAGAGGCTTCCATGTACTCCAGCCGCCACTGAGATGGGGAAAATATTATTATTAAATAATATAATTAATATAAAAATTAGATATTGGTAATGAATTATTACACTGTTTTACATTCCAAGATTCGCCATAGTAATTATTTTAAATTATGTATCCATGTGGTGCACCGTGTGTGTGTGTGTGTGTGTGAGTGGGGAGGGGCCCACAACGAGTAAGAGCAGAGTGTGACGGTTGAATTAGCAGAGCAATAGCACAGCTGCCTACTGCAATTCACACAACATAATGGGAGAAATATCAGAGGACAAATTGTTGGTGCATGTCTCACTGGCTCATCTGTGACCAGGACTTTGTGGTGTATCGAGAGCTATGGTATCTAGGGTAATGTTGGCATTCCATTACGAAGGATGAACCACATCCAACAGGAGAAACTGTTGACGCATGAGTAAGCTGTCTGAAAGGGATGTCCAGGTACTGACCTGGATTGTACCCCAAAAAAAAAACAACATAAAACCACAGCTGCCCAACTTATTGCAGAATTAAATGTGCACCTCGAGACTCCTGTTTTCACCAAAACTGTCCGTCAGGAGCTCCACAGAGTCAATATTTGCGGTCGGGCTGCTATAGCCAAATCTTTGGTCACTCATGCCAATGCCAAATGTCAGTTTCATTGCTGCCAACAGTGAGCTGTGGACAATGTGAAACATGTATTGTTCTCTGATGAGTCCATTTTCACGGTCTTTCCCACATCCGTGGAAGTTACGGGGGTGGATCAGTGATGGTTTGGGCTGCAATATCATGGCATTCCCTACTGTGCTTGATGGGCGCGTCACTGCCAATGACTACTAAACCATTCTGGAGAACCATGTGCACCCAATCTTTTAAACATTGTACCCTGAAGGGGGTGTCTTGTATCAATGCACCAATACACACAGCAAGACTTGTGAAAGAATGGTTTGATGAATATGAAAGTGAAGTTGAACATTTACCATGGCCTACACAGTCAGTCACCAGATCTAAATGTTCTAGAGCTACTTTGGGGTATTTTGGAGGAGCAAGTCAGAAAACGTTTTTTCCTCCACCAGCATCACATAGTGACCTGGCCACTGTTCTGGAAGAGGAATGACTCAAAATCCCCCTGGCCACTGTAAAGGACTTGTATCTGTCATTCCCAAGATTCATTTACATGGTATTGGCCGCAAAAGGAGGCCTTACACCATACTAATAAATTATTGTGATTTAAAACAAGGTGTTTCAGTTTCATTGTCCAACCCCTGGACGTCACAATAGAGAAGAAAAGAATTGCAACTTCCGTTTTAATGATGGCTAAAAAGATTACGTTGAAAATTTGAATCTGTTCCCTACCAAGCTGTGATATATGTCATATGATGTAGTAGAAAAGGTGTCTGACTTACTTTTTCACTTCTTCTACACCCTCGGGAAGACGTCGGGCAGTGGCCAAGAGCAGAGCCACTGTCAGCTCAGCAGTAGCATCAGTCAAAACATCAGGAGTGTAGCCTACTCTTATCCCTCTGGGAAGGAGAAAGAGAGTATATGTGTTTAAATTGTATGAACATCTTTACTATGATCAATCATAATCGATCAACTGTCTATTTTTGTCACTTTCTGGGCTTACAAAAACAAACTCACCGTTTCTTTATCTCATCTATTGCAAGGTGGTCAAATCCAACAGAGAGAGTGCTGATCACTTTCAAGTTGGGTCCTGAGAATATTTAATGTGTGTGTTATCAATGTTACCTAGTCAGTATTTTCACCTGCAGTTGTTCTACACCTTACTCAGAGGTTTGCCTTACCAGCCGCATCCAAGACCTCAGTATCAATTTTGTCTGAGAGTAAACAGAGAATCCCATGAGCACCTGCCACCCCCTTCAGAAGCTCTGCCCGGGGCACAGGCTCATCAGAGTCCCACACTGACAAATTACACCTGCACATAACAGGGAACAACAGAGGCATCAGATTCAACGACAACTGCTCAGATATTGTGCAAGTTATTTCATTTAAATGATGTTGCTGCTACATTGTATAATATCAACGTGTGCAATAAGGCTCGTGACGAAAAAGTGTGTGACGTTTTACTTTTAGATTGTAAGCATGCTAGGGTCACTGGCGTAACTTTAAATGCAGGAGTGAAAGCAAATTGTTGTATGCCTCGCGGCATCCTCGAGGACAACACCGTGGCCATCATAGTTTTGACACAAGCTACAGTACATCATCTCATTAACTCTCCACGGAGAGCATCTCGGACATTTTATACATGCAAAATTTGCATCCATACTACTAAACCATATAGTGTCGTACATGCCGGCTTTTTGGAGTATTTTCATGCCCTCCTGGGGAATGCGTCTCGTGACGAACACTTTCATCATCTGCTGTGCGCTCATCCTGCACAATTAAAGGTTAAACGGATGGATTAATCTGATATACTTCACTCTGAAACTGGTAACAACAACAGAAATCCACAGTGGCTACAAAGGTGGGAAGCACTAAAAAGTGCGTGACAGAGCTCTCGTTCAGCAGGCTTTAGCGCCATCTAGTGGAGCGGATGGACAAAGCAACTTGCTTTTCTGAGGGCCTTTCAGATAAACGTTTGCTGGGGATTGAAAATGTACTGCAAATTACGACAGGTACATTTGACGTGAGATTTTTTTAAAAACTCGCTAAATCGAGTTTTGTTTGTTTTGCTGGAAATGTATTTTATTAATTTGTGGTACGTTTCGTTTAGCTGTCTGTGTGTTTTGAATATGTGTTGGGCGAATGACTGGTTTAATTTAAATTTTCTGCAGGTTTTGAGGTGTTTATTGACTTTAGTTCATCGCGAGTGTGGTGAGTGTAAACGGTCAGGAGGTCTGATGGTCGTCACGAGAGCGTTCTGTGAATCTCCGGCGATTTTAACTGGTAAAAAAACTAACAAACTAAAGTCATACTGACTTATTACTTCAATGATTTGTATTAATGTTTCATTAATCGTGACGACTGTTGTCATTTACAGTATCTGCTGCTGGTGCTTGGTGTAGTAAAGTTTCTGAGTCTGCTTTGAAGAGTGAGTGTGTAACGTTACTAGCCTATACACTGACAAGTGTACTTGTAAATAGGTTTAGATTCACGCTGGTTCTTTTTAAAGTTTTTTCTGTTTTCCTTTTTCAGAGGCTATGGAAAGACTTTCTTCACAGGTCCCACCGCGTGAGTGTGTTCATCAGGAGGAGCTTCAGATGTTTACTGACAATTTTGGGTCTTTATTTTTTACCTATTCTTTTCACGTAAGTGCCTTCTGACTGAATAATCTAAAATTGTATTTGACAAAATTTATTTGTCTTTAATTCTCATACTACAGTAATACTCTTTACATATTTTTTTTTATATCAGGCATGTATACTGGTTGTCACATATTAAGTATTTGTTTTATCTTCATTTTAAAATATTGGAAAGGCTACTAGTCAGTCAGTGGAGAATGAACAGTGGAAGATCCAAACATTTCTGCACAGACTCAGTCTGGTTCATGCGCAGGTTTGATATCTGCCTATTTCAAACTATTCTAGCAAGATTAATAATTTTCCACAATTACATTGAAATAAATCAAAATGTTAACCTTTAAGGTGAGTTATGTTTTATAAATGTGTATATTTGTGATAATACTGTTAATTAATCGTGAGTAAAACCATTATTCTTTCTCCAGTGAAGATCTGGTTCTATCATTTTTACCTGTTTTAGGTGGAAATCATCTTTGAGATTAGGACAGATTCAACAACACACAAGCAAATGTTCAGGTTATCTAAATAAATATATACACTACTGTTCAAAAGTTTGTGGTCAGTAATATTTCTAACTTTTATTAAGCAAGGATTTAATAAATTGATTAAAACAGTAAAGCCATTTATAATGTTACAAAACATTTATATTTCAAATAAATGCAGTTTACTAAAAAATATACTAAAAAATATTTTTTTTAAAGTATCACGTTTTCCACAAAAAAAAATTAAGCAGTACAAGCATTTTCAACATTGATAACAATAATAAAACGTTTCGAAGCACCAAATCAGCATATTAGATAGATTTTTGAAGAATCATGTGACACTGAAGACTGGGGTAATGATGTTGGAAATTCAGTTTTGCATCACAGGAATAATTTAAATATTTTATAATATATTATAGAAAACACTTCTTTTAAATTGTAATACTTTTTCACAATATTACTGTTTACTGTCATTTTTAATAAGCCAAATAAAAGACTTCTTTCAAAAACTATATATATATATACAGTACAGTCCAAAAGTTTGGAACCACTAAGATTTTTTATGTTTTTAAAAGAAGTTTCGTCTGCTCACCAAGGCTACATTTATTTAATTAAAAATACAGTAAAAAAAAGTAATATTGTGAAATATTATTACAATTTAAAATAACTGTGTACTATTTAAATATATTTGACAAAGTAATTTATTCCTGTGATGCAAAGCTGAATTTTCAGCATCATTACTCCAGTCTTCAGTGTCACATGATCCTTCAGAAATCATTCTAATATGCTGATTTGCTGCTCAATAAACATTTATGATTATTTTCAATGTTGAAAACAGTTGTGTACTTTTTTTTTCAGGATTCCTTGATGAATAGAAAGTTCAAAAGAACAGCATTTATCTGAAATACAAAGCTTCTGTAGCATTATACACTACCGTTCAAAAGTTTGGGGTCAGTAAGAATTTTTATTTTTATTTTTTTGAAAAGAAATTAAAGAAATGAATACTTTTATTCAGCAAGGATGCATTAAATCAATCAAAAGTGGCAGTAAAGACATTTATAATGTTACAAAAGATTAGATTTCAGATAAACACTGTTCTTTTGAACTTTCTATTCATCAAATAATCCTGAAAAAAAATATTGTACACAAATATTTTGTACAATTGTACACATTAAATGTTTCTTGAGCAGCAGATCAGCATATTAGAATGATTTCTGAAGGATCATGTGACACTGAAGACTGGAGTAATGATGCTGAAAATTCAGCTTTGCATCACAGGAATAAATTACTTTGTCAAATATATTTAAATAGTACACAGTTATTTTAAATTGTAATAATATTTCACAATATTACTGTTTTTTACTGTATTTTTAATTAAATAAATGTAGCCTTGGTGAGCAGACGAAACTTCTTTTAAAAACATTAAAAATCTTAGTGGTTCCAAACTTTTGGACTGTACTGTATATATATATAAAACTTACTGACCACAAATAATAATAATAAAACCCCAAAGCTTGTTTTTATGCTTTTACTCATCTCTGTATTGATGTCTCACAGGTCTACTCATTAAACCTTCTCATTAATATTATTATTATTAAAAAATTTTTGTGTGTAATAGTCTTTATTTGTTCTTTTATAGTGGAGAGACTGGAAGTAAAGTTTCAGTGATGGATCACAGCATTTCCATGGACATTGCCGCATACAGACAGTCAGTTGCTGCAAATTTGTATTACATAGAACAACTTACTTTCACGCAGAATCAACACACCAGACTGGTCATTCAGTTTTAACATCCTGAATACATCTTTTCTTGCATTTTTTTTCACATTTTCTTCTTTAATTTTATTATGAAGGAATCCATTTTCTGTGCGATGTTTCCCATCCTGTCCACAAATGCACCCAGTATTGGGAGACACACTGAGTTGTGTGCTCCCCACTGACATAATAGAGGCTGGACTGTGTGGGGAAATGAGCATGATTACCATGGCAACACTTGCACCCTGTATGGATCAGTATTCCAACTGGCCCATTCATCTCTCATGCATACGGATATCCTTCGTAATGGTCATATAATAACTGTTTTTAAAATTTAAGAGCACGCACATGATTTTAGGCTACTTGCCTTACAAATACGATCTGTCTTTTTTGGTGATTCTGATACATTATTCATATTTATGAACAGAAGAGATATTTTGTTTTCCTTGACGTTCATCTCACATGCTAGTGTACAGTCCATGTGGCATGCCTCTAATGCAACAAACACAGATGAGTTTCCTCCAGAGTTTGGCTTCTTCACTCTCCTGGGCAGATCTCAGCCTTTCTAAAGTCTGTTGTATGGAAGTACAAAACATCCAGGGTAAATGACAGGACTAAATGGAGAGAAATTGGTGAAACTGAGAGCCAATTCACTCACTGCGTTGTAATTTTATGGATGGCAGCTTTGCTGCAAAGCATAAAGGACACTGCTACAAATCACCACTGGCTTTGAGGCTAGTTTAGACCTAGTGACCTAGACAGTTATCCAGCATGTGTATATATTATTTAATTCTGGCTTTTCTCTTTATAGGCGGTCTGTGTTCTGATGTAGAATTCTCTGTTGAAACCGACTACAGTCAGGAAACAAGATGTAGTGATGCTGTAGAACAGACTCTGACTGTCTTCATTTTCACTCAGTACTCTGACCCCTTCCGCTCCCAGATCCCTGACTTTATAAGTGAGTTCCATTTGCCTGCCCTATCACATAGACATCTTAGGATCTTAATATTTTCTGCTGAAGTTCTGCTTTTAAATTTGTCAGGCAGTGAGGAACTTTTCGAGAGACACTTGGATGCAGTTTTTTGGTACAACGGAGATCAAGTGAGGGCGACTCTACAGTCTACCATGATAAAAACTCTGAAAGGATTCCATCAAAGACACGCTGTAAGATTTGTCTGTTGATGTACATACACTATTGTTCAAAAGTTTGTCAATAATATTTTTTTGAAATAAATTAATACTTTTATTCAGCAAGGACACATTAAATTGGTCAAAGGTGACATTAAAGACATTTATAATGTTACATTTGTTACAAGTTTTAAATGTTGAACTTGAATTTCCTGTTCATCAAAGAATCTTGAAAAAATTTACCACTGTTTACACAAAAATAATAAGTAGCAGTAGTTTTCAACATTGAATAAGGAATGATTCTCTGAGCAGCAAATCAGAATATTAGAATGAATTCTGAAGGATCATGTGACACTGAATGATCAGCTTTGCATTACAGTTTTCACAATATTACAGTTTTTACTGCATTTTTCATCAAATAAAAAAAAATCCTTTTTCAGGCAGCCTTGGTGAGCATAAGTTGTACAAGGAAAAATTGTGACACTATAGTCATTAGTCATTGTTTAAACATGACTGAACCTTACATCTTTTCTGTGTGTACTTCAGGCCAGGCAGAGGTTGAATTCTGCCATATCCATCGTCTTGAGCTCAGTGAACAGTATAATTGCCAGCAGCAGCAGTGGAGAGTTTCGAAGAGCCTGTTTTGATAGCATGAGGGTATAATATATGGCTAGAATTTATACTGGTTCCCAAAACACCCTTTTTTATGTGTCATTTCACTTCTTATTCTTAAGAACAGTGCTTTTTTGCTTGTGAAAGTTGTATAAAGTGTTTAAAATGGGGTTTGTTTTAGGTCAAGAGCTCCTGTGAGTTACATGTATCTCTTCAACAGTCGCTTCAAAGTGTTGTGGATGGGCGCTTTGCTCCAAAGCGCAAGTGTAACAATGAAATGGTGCTTTTGCAAACCTTGTTTAATTTTATTTCATTTCTGCATTCACAATTTTGCCTTCTTTATGAATGTTTGTGATTTTCATCTCCTCACAAGGTGGAGGAGGCTGTTAGCACTGAACAAAGTAGTCTTGACAGCTGGGAGAAAGGTGCGTTTTAATGAATGAGTTTAATAGTCTTTATACAATAATTTTTCCTAGTACTCTTATGATACATGGCTATTTGCAATCGTAAATGTCTTTTGGGAGCCACTGACTTTGAAGCACCACAAAAATCATTAGAATTGGTTGAGATGATTTGTTATATTTTGAAAGACATTGATTCATAACTTTTTTCAGCATTTGAAAATCCACCAGAACTGTCTTCTAAGAGGATTCACTGTGACCTTGAATCCTTCAGCTTTATCCCTGAGAAGAAGCAATGCTCAGAGCCGTTCTCTGAGAACTCAGACACTTTTGTGAAGAGTGCCTTTGAGGCAGCAAACATCCAGAGAAGTCCCTTGTCTCCTATACAGCTTCCTCAAAGTCAGCAAACTGGAATGATCGCAGACATACCCTCAGCGCTGAGCCTGGCTAAACCAAATAATGAACAGGTGGATAACTCTAAAATTATTATAAATACTGTATGCCACTTATTCAATCTGATATGTAGCCCAGAACTCAATCACAGAAGATGTGCAGCCTATACTGTGCATACCCTAATTGTTTTGTTATCTCTCTTTGTGAAGGTGGAGAAGCAGTGGCTTCAAGAGCTTGAAAACCTTTCTGAATGGGACTGAGAAAAAATAATTGAGATCAATGTTTTTGTGCTTTTTTAACACCAAACACATGTTGAAAAAAATAGAGAAGAATAGAAGACCTTAAATAGAAGAATAGAAGACCTAAGATAAAAAAAAAATAGAAGTCCTTGTTGTAATTTAATAGTATTGTATTTATTATTTTGTAAGCTACATTAAAAGTCACCTGTTTTTAATAAATATATCCAAAATGCATGAGTTAAATTTATGTGTAAATGTATAGCCAGGACATATACACCAACATTCATAATAAATATATATATATTTATAAGCTTGGGCCTACATGATCATTTCTTTACAAAACCATTTTTTATATATATTGAGCTTAGCTCAACAGAGACTGCATAATTATGTTATTTTAAAACCTGACAAGTTAAGAACGTGGCAAATTTTGAAAACATAAAGATAGAACAAATTTCTTGACAGCACTGCTCCAATGAAGGGCTGCTCCACTAGGAGACCGCTCTGCGAGGCTGCAGACACAGTGGAAAAATATCGCTCTCTCGTTCAATCACCCGCGATCTCGCGAGCTCTCCTTCTTCACTGCTTTCAGTGTTATGTTGATACTAATCGTTATGGACTGTGTTGAGTTAGCCGAACACCACTTATAAATAATGGACTGAGCTTCATAAAGGTAAAGCATGCCTAACGCTATTTATTTCCGCTTCTGTGTGTAATATGTATATAAATACCCCAGCAACTTTAGCATCTTGCTAAGCTGTAGCTGTCAGGCTAGGCTAACTGAAAGACGCCGGCTGCAGTCCGATTCAGTGAGCAGTGTGTTGTTTACTGAGCGGCAGTCTTCACTTAATCTGATAGACATTAAAGTAGTAGCACGTTTAGACATTTGCTGTTTGGCTCAGGGACGGAGTGACGGGATATCTAACCGGGTACTGATATCATTGGGTGGTAATTCTAAGCTTATGCTGATCTAATATAGCATGTAAGTGTTTATACTGTCGGAACTGGGTTTAAATAATGTCATAACTTTGACTCTTAGTGAATTGAAAAGGTTTTTTATGTAACCGTTATGAGAAGTTCTCTAGGATTCCTCTGTCCCATTTAGCTAATTAGTGTTTAAGATTTGAGATAGATAGAAACTACATAGATTTAACTTTCACTATGATTGTGGACAATTCACCCATTCATTTCAGCTGGTTATTTTATAATCCAGTGTAATGTGTTGCGTTTTGATAAATGTCATGTGGTTGTTCACATGATCGTGTTGTCCTAATTGACTTAATCTGATGTTTGTAGACCAGTGCACACAATTTTTTTTTAACCATTGATATGCTTCATCATTATTCATTGTTGTACACACATTCAGGGACCTTAATTTGCTAACATAATATAATGTAAATGTCCAGCAGGATTCAGTGTGTGTCTCCTGGACTTGCCACAGAGAGGATGTTCCCCTGCCTGGCCCATAGACCATGGAAAGTCCTCTGCCGGGTCTACCTGCAACACCGAGCTCCTCTGTCTCAGAGACCATTCAAAATAGCAAAGCCATGTTTTGGTAAGAGCATCATGCAGTGTTGTGATTTGCATGTATTTTGTTAACATTAATTCTGTCTTTCATATCTTGTCATTCAACATGAGTAGATTCAAGTAGATGCAATAATCCTAGACTAGATCCAGAAATTATTCTGATTACACAACTGTGATTCTCAATAGGTTGGCAAAGTGGAGGAGGGGTTCACAAACTCTGGTTTAGCTTCCCTGATTCCAGAATCACTTCCTTAACATGGACACAGGTCCAGCACTGTTCAAGCAGTGGTAAAGATGGATCTCCAGCAGGCCCTGTAGAGCCAAAACCCACTGAGAACACACAAGCTGCACAGCCCTCTGCAAAAATAGCTGGTAATGAACTCACAGTGACTCTGCATTGTCTTATGTTTGTTCATTGGCATTTGAATGATGTCTAAAATTATACTGATAGAACATCTCTAAAAACCATTTGTTTTCTTATGTTTTAGTGCTCTTTCAGTACATAAATATTGTAAAATGTTTTTTTTTTATTTGTATACAGTGGTGTGAAAAAGTGTTTGCCCCCTTCCTGTTTTTTTTTGTTTGTCACACATTAATGTTTCAGATCATCAAACAAATTAAATATTAATCAAAGATAACACAAGTAAACACAACATGCAGTTTTTTATTATGAAGGGAAAACAAAATCCAAACCCACATGGCCCTGTGCGAAAAACTTAACTGTGGTTTATCACACCTGAGTTCAGTTTCTCTAGCCACACCCAGGCCTGATTACTGCCACACCTGTTCGCAATCAATAAATCACTTAAATAGGACCTGCCTGACAAAGTGAAGTAGACCAAAAGATCCTCAAAATCTACACATCATGTTGAGATCCAAAGAAATTCAGGAACAAATGAGAAAGAAAGTAATTGAGATCTATCAGTCTGGAAAAGGTTATAAAGCCATTTCTAAAGCTTTGGGACTCCAGCGAACCACAGTGAGAGCCATTATTCACAAATGGCGAAAACATGAAACAGTGGTGAACCTTCCCAGGAGTGGCCGGCTGACCAAAATTACCCCAAGAGAGCAGTGACGATTCGTCCAAGAGGTCACAAAAGACCCTACAACAACATCCAAAGAACTGCAGGCCTCACTTGCCTCAATTAAGGTCAGTGTTCATGACTCCACCATAAGAAAGAGACTGGGCAAAAATGGCCTGCATGGCAGAGTTCCAAGATGAAAACCGCTGCTGAGCAAAAAGAACATAAAGGCTCGTCTCAGTTAGTTTTGCCAGAAAACATCTTGATGATCCCCTAGACTATTGGGAAAATACTCTGTGGACTGACGAGACAAAAGCTGAACTTTTTGGAAGGTGTGGGTCCCATTACGTCTGGCGTAAAAGTAACCCAGCATTTCAGAAAAAGACCATCATACCAACAGTAAAATATGGTGGTGGTAGTGTGATGGTCTGGGGCTGTTTTGCTGGTTCAGGAAATGGAAGACTTGCTGTGATAAATGGAACCATGAATTCTGCTGTCTACCAAAAAATCCTGAAGGACAATGTCCGGCCATCTGTTCGTGACCTCAAGCTGAAGTAAACTTGGGTTCTGCAGCAGGACAATGATCCAAAACACACCAGCAAGTCCACCTCTGAATGGCTGAAGAAAAACAAAATGGAGACTTTGGAATGGCCTAGTCAAAATCCTGACCTCAATCCAATTGAGATGCTGTGGCATGACCTTAAAAAGGCGGTTCATGCTCAAACCCTCCAATGTGGCTGAATTACAACAATTCTGCAAAGACGAGTGGGCCAAAATTCCTCCACAGCGCTGTAACGGACTCATTGCAAATTATCGCAAACTTGATTGCAGTTGTTGCTGCTAAGGGTGGCCCAACCAGTTATTAGGTTTAGGGGGCAAGCACTTTCTCACAGGGCGGGTGGGTTTCACAAATATGGGTTTGGATTTTGTTTTCCCTTCATAATAAAAACCTTTAATTAAAAACTGCATGTTGTGTTTACTTGTGTCATCTTTGATTTAATATTTAAATTTGTTTGATCTGAAACATTAAAGTGTGACAAACATGCAAAAAAAAAAAAAGAAATCAGGAAGGGGGCAAACACTTTTTCACACCACTGTATACTGTGTGTGTGTGTGTTTGACCTCTGCTGATTTATTTGCTATTGTCTTTGCCCTTTTAGGTGCTAAAGTTAGCTCTGGTAAGTGAGTAAAATATAGTCATGGTAATTATGATCTTTCTATTGTTTTATTCAGTTATTTTTTTTCTTTTTGCATTTGCGATTCCAAACATCAAGGTCTGACGAAAGCAGAGAGTATTCAAGTGAAAGGTAGTGCAGTCTTGTTTCATGCACAGAAAATCAATTTAGAATGTACAGTATATCATGATTCTATTTATTTGAACTATCACTGTTTTATTGTTTTCAGTACGGGCTGTCCTGAAAAAAAGGGAATATGGCATCAAATACACCCAGAATAATTTCATCACCGCAGTTAGAGCTATGAACGAGTTCTGCCTCAAACCCAGGTACCTTTAGGAAGTGGAGCTTTTGTAGTTTACTTTGTAATCATGCAGTTTTCTGCCTTTCCACCATGTTTACATATGATTCTATGCAGTTTTTTTGTTTGTGTGTTCAAAGTGACCTTGAGCAGCTTAGGAAAATCCGTCGACGTAGTCCCCATGATGACACAGAAGCCTTTACCGTCTTCCTGCGATCAGATGTGGAGGCAAAGTTTGTACAATTGTCTTACACTACCATTCAAAAATTTGGGGTCAGTAAGATTTTTAAGCTATAAATAATTTTATTCAGCAAAGACAGTAAAGACATTTATAATCTTTATATTTCAAATAAATGCTGTTCTTTTGATCTTCCTATTCCTCAAAGAACCCTGAAAAAATGTTTTCAAAGAAATGTTTTATGAGCACCAAATCAGCATATTAGAATGATTTCTGAAGGATCATGTGACTCTAAAGATGGGAGTAATGATGTTAAAATATATTTAATATATAAATGTTAAAATAGTAAACATTTATTTTAAATTGTTATTATATTTCATAATATTACTGTTTTCACTGTATTTTTGATCAAATAATTGCAGCCTTGATGAGCAAATCATACTGACCCCCAGCTTTTTACTGGTAATTTATATACTTTTGGGCATCAGGTGCAAGTATCTAAATGAGCATGTTTTTGATTTTCTTATTTAGAGCGCTGGATGTATGGGGAAGTCAAGAGGCACTCACTCGAGAGAGGAATCTCAGGAAAGCGGTGGAAAAGGAGTACCAAGAAAGTATGACATTCTCTCCTCATTTACTTCATGATCTGCATTCTGCTGTTTTCATGTCATCTGCTGATTAAATAACTATTTGTATTTCTCATTCAAGGCACATTTAGAAATCAGCAGCTGTTGAAGGAATACAAAGACTTCTGGGGAAACACAAAGGTAAGAACAAGTTCAAACCTGTCACTATAATTTTTGTTTTGTTACCAATTCCTGGGCGTAACCAGTTCTCATGATCTTCTGTCCTTTTCTTGGTGCTTTTTCGTATTTGTCTTGTATGGTCATGCTGCTCTTATTTCATCTCAGAGCAGAGAATATGATGTGTGTACATTGTGCTTTCAGCTAACTGTGTTTTTGATATATTGTGTGTGTCTCCTATAGCCTCGGTCTAGGAAGAGAGCAACATTTCTAGAAGGACCGGGAAAAGTGGTGATGGTAGCTATATGCATGTAAGCCTTCAGTTTGTGTTGCATCACTGTCAATATCAGGACCAGTCAGTCTTGAAACAGAAAATGAATGAGTTCTATGTCTAAAGGAGAAGCTAACCCCATGCTCGATATCTATTAGATTAAAGATATTGAGTTACATGGCATGTGCTCTCACATGTGGTTTGACCCACTCTCTCTTCATTTGACTTTTGTCTTTCCAACTACCAAATCTAGTAGTCTAGTACATTATACAAGTCAAAATATGTGTTGCTTGATGAATCCGTTACATTAGGCCATTTTTAATGTTTTCTGTGAACATTGTAATGCCATTAATTTATGTATGCACTACTATTCAAAATGTTGTTTTTGAAAGAGATCTTTCAAAAGACCAAGACTTTTGATCAACTGCAGCAATTGATATCTTCAATTCCCAAATGAATGAATGAATGAGGCATTTATGTAGCGCCTTCCTATGTACTACTGTACACCCAAAGCGCTTTACAATCATACAATCAAATGACTAAAAAGTGCAATTAAAAGGAAATATAGTAATATTGTGAAGAACCGTGTTTGACTTTAATATATTTTAAAATGTAATTTATTCCTGTGATGATCAAATTGAATTTTCTGCATCATTACTCCAGTCCTCAGTCTCACATGATGCTTTAGAAATCATTTTAATATGCTGATTTGGTGCTCAAGAAACATTTATCATTATTATCAACATTGAAGACAGCTGTGCTGCTTAATATTTTTGTGGAAACGGATACATAGGATATATATATATATATAAGTGGATATAAATGTTTAATTTCTCTTTTGTAATTGCAGAAATGGCCTGAATTTTTTCTTCAAGCTGTTGGCGTGGGTTTATACGGGATCTGCCAGTATGTTTTCAGAAGCCATCCACTCGCTGGCTGATACCTGCAATCAGGTGAGGTGGTTCGTTTTATCACCTTTGACCTCCATGACATGCCTACGGCCCGGTCCCAAATGGCACCCTAAACCCTCCTCTTCCTCTGAGTCTGCACTTTCGTGACGTAATGCCGCTTTGACTGCCGGGTAAAGTCCTCTGCGTAGCTCGCAGACTTGCGGGTTCAGCTGAAGTGCACATCGAGGGCGCATAGCGGCCGCAAAAAGTGCGCTCGCGGGCACCCTTCTGAAACCTAAAATGATGAATGGGACACCCTACAGTCTCGTGGACTTAACGGGCGCACGCTGCAGCCATTGTAAGTCCACAAGACCGAAGGTGCATAGAAGTGTGCCATTTGGGATTCAGCCTTCAAAGGATGAAGTATAGGCCTGTTGCGATAATCAATATATCGACTTATCGCCTGATATATGGACATGTCCTCTTTTTTTGGTGGTGCAATATATTGCCCATTATGTTTACATAAATTAATATAGTGTGCTCTAGCTGCCTCTGTCATCTTATCTGCTCTCCGTGTTGGAGGCTCAAGCGGGGCTCAAGCAACTCCTCCATATACAGATACATCGATACATCGACAGGTGAAAAGAAGGCATCATTTGAAGCATTATATTGTTTTCCTGACAACTACAGGCAGTTTGAAAGAATAAGTCCAAATGCACTTGGTTTCAAAGCCGCAATCCACTGTTCCTTGCAGCTAGCATTAAGGCCGTTTCAGGTGGGACGCCACAGTCGTGAGTGTCTAGTAGTTAATTTTCACAGAGAACTTGTTTTGCTTTGCACTGCGCTGATTTTCCATTGCTTTTCTGTGAACATGCGCTAGATAGACATGTTTGACCATTGTGTTCACGTCTTTTGTAGCAGATGTTCATATTGTTTTTGAGCAGTAGTGTGCACCCTTACTTTACTGAGAAAAGAAGGTCGGAAAAATCTGTAGATGGAAAATCACCATATAAGTGCCTTTTGTTCATTTGCAAGTGTTTTAATTTCTACCTGTTACTTTGCACTTTTTGTTAGCAAAGGTTCATTATTTAGGATATTTAAATATTTGACACTTAATTCTTAAGAATATTTAGATACTGGAATTAAAATGTTCATTGTCATTTAAAAGTGTGTAGGCCTACCTACATTATTATGCTATTATGTTATGGTTATATATTCAGTGGCATAAAATGGTCTTAAAATGACACTAATATAATTTATCGCAATTATTTCTGGGACAATATATCGCCCAGCAAAAAGTAGTTATCGTGACAAGCCTAATGATGTATGATTTAGAAATAAATTAGATATAAATTACATATATACATGTCCCTTTCTTTAGTTTTAATTAATCTCTTATACTCTTTCTCTCACAGGCTCTTCTTGCACTAGGCATCAGTCAGTCTGCCCGGAACCCAGATGCCATCCATCCGTAAGTACAACTCACACAGACTGATCCCTCCATTTTGAACTCCATATTCACTGGTCATGTCTAAGCCTACTGTCCTCTCTTATTAAAGGTACGGCTTCTCCAACATGCGTTACATCGCCTCTCTCATCAGCGGAGTGGGCATCTTCATGATGGGTGCTGGCTTGTCCTGGTATCATGGCATTATGGGACTCCTGCACCCTCAGCAAATGGAATCACTGCTCTGGGTTAGTAGCGTTCAGTTAGAACTTGTAGATGTGCAAAATTTTATGAAATATTTGATGATGCACTACTGTTCAAAAAGTTGGTGTCTGTAAGATCCGTTTATGGCTGCATTTATTTGATCAAAAACATGATTAACCTTTTTTGTTATTAGAAAATAACTCTCTCTATTTGGATGACGATGACGATCATTACCCCTGTATTCAATGTCACATGATCCTTCAGAAATCGCTCTAATATGCTGGTTTGCTGCTCAAGAAACATTTATCAGTTATGCTGCCTTATATTTGTGTGGAAACCCTAAAGCATTTATTTTCAGGTTTCTTTGAATAGCAAATTAAAAAGAACAGCATTTATTTAAAATAGAAATCTTTTTAACATTATAAATGACTTTAATGTTACTTTCGGTCATTTTAATGTGTTAAAATGGAATTTAAAAAAAATCTTACTGACCTCAAACTTTTGAACAGTAGTGAATATAGCTGTTTATTTTATTTTATTAATTTATTTTGTCTTTTGTAGGCATACTGTATTTTAGCAGGGTCTCTGGTATCTGAAG
Source organism: Anabarilius grahami (assembly GCA_003731715.1). Lineage (NCBI taxonomy): Eukaryota > Metazoa > Chordata > Actinopteri > Cypriniformes > Xenocyprididae > Anabarilius > Anabarilius grahami. The sequence continues at coordinate 3,437,599 of RJVU01036043.1, forward strand.
GAGGTGAGATGTGGTTTCTTCTTGCATAATTTTATTAGCATTCACAAAGGTTTGACAATATCACTAATATCATCTACCTGCTGATTTCCCATAAAGCTACACTATTAGTGGCCGTTAATGAGATTAAGAAGAGTGCACGTAAACAAGGCGTGTCCTTTTATGAGTATGGTATGTACCTTTGGTTAACTATTCTATTAGCCTTTGATGTTATTTGAATGTTATTTATAGTTTTGGCACCATTTGGAGATGATCAGCTTGATAGTTCTTGTTTGTTTGTGGACGACAGTAATGCAAAGTCGTGACCCCAGCACTAACGTGGTCTTGTTGGAGGACGCTGCTGCTGTGCTCGGAGTGATGCTGGCAGCTGGATGTATGGGACTTACATCTCTTACAGGTAAAAATAAACTCAATACTTTTGATGTCAGAAAAGCGTCATCGTACCCGTTTCATGCTAACTGTCATTCTTTGCATCTTTCTATGGTCTTGACCACAGGGTCAAGCTTAATAAGCATATGGGATTGAGCTTTATAACCTTGTACAAGCAGTTGATGTTTTTTTTTAAGCTTTGTAAATCCACCTCTCTCTACGCACCACTGTGCTATCACAAAGTCAACATGTACGGCTGCCCAGAAGCTAGTTCCTCTTGCCCTGTAGTTTTCATGGCTTTGTGGGAAATTTGTCTAAAGATCTGGAAAATACTCTATTCAGTAACCTCCTTTCATGCTTGAGAACAGCCCTGATGGCAGTTTCAGCTCAGTTTATTATCTGGTGCTTTACTACAGTTGTATGTTATTGAAGTGTAATCAACCATGAAATAACAGCAGTGTTATTTTACATAGCAGAGCCTAAAAAGAAAAATAGCACTTTTGTTTCTACCACTAGAGGTCTCTGTTGTGCTATTAAAGACTACTGCACCATAGATGATTTCTTCTCTTTTTTGCAATTTATAATAAGAGCCTTATGAATGCATAGTCAATATTTATTTGATCAAAAATAAAGTAAGAGGTAAATTGGGAAATATCATTACAATTTAAAATAATTGTTTAATTTTTATATGTAGTATATTTTAAAATGTAATTTATTCCTGTGGTGCAAAGCTGAATATTCATTACTCCAGTCTTCAGTGTCACATGATCCTTCAGAAATCATTCTAATATGCTGATTTGCTGCTCAAGAAACATTTCTTATTATCATACAATGTTGTACTGCTTAATATTTTTTTGGAAACCATTATCCTTTTTTTCCAGGATTCTTTGAATAGAAAGTTCAAAAGAACAGCATTTATTTGAATAGAAATCTATGGTAACATTATAAATGTCTTTTTACTGTCTCTTTTGATTAATTTAATGTTTCTTTTAAACGATAACAAAAAAAGAATTACTGACTCCAAACTTTTGAATGGTAGTGTACTTCTGCACATTAAAGAATGTTTCGCTGTTGATACTACAAAATGTGTCAATGTTAGCATCTAGCTAAATGGATTACCTCAATTCATTATTACTTAACCTTTTAAGATTATATTTTTAAAATTCTGCTATTTCTGCTCATGTTGCTCCAAACCTTCTTTCTTCTGTTGAACACGAAGATATTTAAAAAAAAATTGGTAACTAGACAGTTGCCGGCACCCATTGACTTCCAAAGTATTTTTTTCTTACTATGGAAGTCAATGGGTGCCATCAACTGTCTGGTTACCAACATTGTTCAAAATATCTTATTTTGTGTTCAACAGAAGAAAAAAACTCATACAGATTTGGAACAACTTGAGGGTGAGAAAATGGACAATTTTTTTCATTTTTTGGTGAACTGTCCCTTTAATTTGACAGTATCATGTTATCCAGCCCTTTGATTTGGGTTTTACTTATATTTGTCTTGCATACTATTTTCTGATGGATAGTATATGACTAGTAATGCAGCTCATGTCCATGTTTGCCACTGTTTTATCATTACTTGGGTTTCTTCTGCATTGATCCTCTCTCTTTCTCCCTCTGCATAGGTAACCCCTACTATGACAGTATCGGTTCTCTGGGCGTGGGCACCCTGTTAGGAACAGTGTCTGCGTTCCTCATTTACACTAACACAGAGGCTCTGCTGGGCCGCTCCATCCAGGCCGAGCATGTGCAGAAGCTCACAGAGTTATTGGAAAACGATCCTGCTGTCAGGTCAGTCCTCTCTCCAGTACATGTGTCCTCTATGTGTACCCACAGTCTGCAGAAGAGCTTGATCAGCAAACAAGCTGCCATCTTACAGATCAAAGCAGTATTTTAAAGTCGATGTGATAGTCTTTTCTTCACTATTGTGACTTATATCTGCATGAAATGGCTTCTCGAACAAGAAGAAAAGTAGGGAGGGACTTGATTTTGTCAATCGGGAATTGATTGGATGGTTGTGGTTTGCTATTGCTGTGATCTCATGTGAGTGACGGGTTGCCCCGCCTTCATGTCAGGAAACACGTCATCAGAGAAGAACAGAGATGTCACTGCATGTGGATGGGGAAGTTATTTTGATTAAAGGGCACATGAATTTAATTTAAAAACAATAATGATGTGCACGAATAAATCACTTATAATGAACACTGCAATATTCCATTAAAAAAATGGAGGCAGAGAGAAACCTGCTTCAAATGCTTTTCAGATTCAGGCAAGCATCACATTCTCAAATATAAGCTTGCTTGGACAGATTTACATCAGTGTACGTTTTTGCTTTGATGAAATTAGATTTGATGTCCTCACTGTGGGTCATTTTGTCTCCAGGGCGATTCATGATGTCAAAGCCACAGATTTAGGGCTGAGCAAAGTGCGCTTCAAGGCGGAGGTGGACTTTGATGGGCGGGTGGTGACACGCTCCTACCTGGAGAAGCAAGACATTGAACAGATTCTTAACGTACGTGCTGAGAGACGAGGCTTCTGATCTGATGCAGATCATCTCACATGACTAGTGTTTGTTTGAGGTCTATCTATGGTTGCACCATTGATGGTAGTTTTTGCTGAGGAATCCATTTTTGTGAGCCCTACATATATAATTGTACAACTGATGTGCTTTATAAACATGTATGTCTGGCCTGCAGGAAATTCAGCTGGTGAAGACACCAGAGGAGCTGGAGAACTTTATGCTGAAGCACGGGGAGAACATTATTGATACCTTAGGAGCAGAGGTGGACCGTCTGGAGAAGGAACTTAAGGTATCTGATGTGATTATGATTAAAAATCTCTCTGTATTTCCATCCTGACTCTCTTTCAGTAAAATTGACCACCATTACTCTCATCAGACATGCATGATGTATGGTTGGCTGTCAGAATAAATTCAGCACTACATTCAGCAGACGCCACGCTCATGGCAAAACGTAGTTCAAGCAGCACATAAAGAAACCACTTCAGCTATTTATCCACAGCTATTCAAATAAACTCTCCAGTGTTGGAGAAGAATTTTGGAAAAGATAAATCTGATTTGATGTTTCACAGAAAGCCTCACTGTAATTGCCATTTTACGTTGATGATGTCTTGACATTGTACACTGAACGTATATGGAATTTGTGATTTTTCTTTTTGCTTTCGAATGCATTTATTTTGGTTCTGATGTTGTCAAGAATTAACAAAAGGAGATTTATTTCTAAACCATACACTATCATTCAAAAGTTAGAGATTGGTAAGATTATTTTAATGTTTTTGAAAGAAGTCTCTTATGCTGCGTTTATGTTTTCAATATTACAGTAAAAAACAATAATATTGAGAAATATTATTACAATTGAAAATTACCGTTGTCTATTTTAATTTTCTTAATTAGAACTTTCAGCATCATTACTCCAGTCTTCAGTGTCACATGATCCTTCAGAAGTCATTCTAATATGCCGATTTGCTGCTCAAAAAGCAATCTTAATTGTTATCAACACTGAAAACAGCTTCATATTTTTGTGAAAACCATATTTTTTTCAGGATTCCTTGATGAATATAATGTTCAAAAGAACATTTATTTGAAATTGAATATTTTAGTAACAATGTAAATGTCTTTAATGTCACTCATTTCAATCAATTTAATGGATCCTTGCTGAATAAAAGTATTCATTATTTTCATTAAAAAAATATTACTGACCCCACACTTTTGGATGGGAGTGTATGTGATGAATCGAATTTCTTTAAGAACAAGTTTTTGTCTTTATTTTCCCTCGACTGACTGCTCTTTATCTTCGCCAGCTACGTAATCCTGAGGTGCGGCATGTGGATCTGGAGATTTTATAATGGATGGATGAAGTGGAAGGAGAACTAATCAAATCTTGAGTGACCTCCCGTCCTGTTCTTTCCAAACAGCCAATCAGCTGAGGTCTTAAGTTACACCTTGTCCCACATCACCAAAGCACTAACCGGTACATGGTTTCAGTAGCTTGTTAAGATGGCAAAACCTTAGCCAATACAAACAGAACTCCAACTGGATGGAGACATGGCCAATAAAGATTATTTTACAGTCATTGGACTACAGTTCTAGATGGAAGTTTGTACCATCAGAACCTTAAAATCATGTCCATGAATTATAAAAGGACCACTGTCTTATTTCATTTTACTCTTTGCAAGCAAAGCAGCATAAACACTCATATTTCACAAGAGTACTCGCATAACACCAAACTATTGGTGAACAGGATATCTCTAGAAATAGTTCACATGAAGGGAAACAGAACTATTTCCATTCTGCTATGTAAAACCACAGGTTTAAATTATATGTAAAAAATATTTCCCATGTTACTCTGTTGCTTTCTGGATTTACAGAGATGATGGCATGTTCAAGCGATGTCATTATCATTAAATGAAATGAGCTGATTTGTTGAATGTTTAAGTCTCAAAAAGAATAAACAGTTATTGTAATCTACTGCAAAAAAAAATCCAGTTTAAATTGATGTTTTAAAAACTTTAGGTTCTTTTGTCATTTCCACTTATTTAAAATAGATTTAAAATAGTACTAATTACAGATTTAAAAACAAAATGTGTATTCTAAACTATATTGATGTATTATATCCACATTTATCATTAATGAGAGAACTATAGAATCAAATTGGCATCCATCGCAAATGTCTGATGAGGACTGCTCAGATCTTCACATCCTCCCTAATGCTAACAGTACTAATGTCCTTATGCTGCTTTTGGGACTCTTGTTTACGCTGTAATTTTGTGTGAATGAATGAAGAAAAAGAGATCTGTGTTTCTAAAGTCACTAAAAAACATTCTGGATTGGCATTGTTGATTTGCCACCCAGTTTGTGAACACTAGGCCATGTTTTTTTTTTTCCGTTGTAAATAATTCCTGACTGTGAGAATACAACTCTCCGGTTTTGATATCTGAAAAAGAAGCATCCAGCCCGTTGAAATAGCCTCATTACACATGCAAACTGTACATTTTGTGGTAGTTATGTGCTCTCTTGTGCTGAAGTCTAACCTGTGTAAGGTTTTTAAACATTGTAATGTGATCAGAGCTTCATCTCCCCCTAGGAACAGTCAGACATTTCTATATCTAATGCATGTTGGATGAACACATTCAAGGTTAAAAAGTTAAAATTGGTTTTGGAAAAGGCTTTAAGACTATATATATTTTAAATATGTGTGACTGTGTCAGATTGCTATTTGGTTAGATATTTGAGCTGTTTGGAGCTACTGAAGAAATTTGATTAATAAATTGCAATTAATTTATTAAATCACTGAATAGTTGTCTCTTTTTTTCTCTCTCTCTTTTTTACTGGTTTGATGGGGGGTTTTTTATGAATATGCACTGCTGTTCACCGGTTTGGGGTAAGATTTGACTTTAGTAAAGGAAATGATACTTTTTTTGTTCAGCAAGGATGCATCAAATTGATTAAAAGAAACATTAATTAAATACATAATGTTAAAAAAGAAATAAGTAATTGTTTTGAACTTTCTGTTCATCAATAATCCTGAAAAAATGTATCATGGTTTTCACCAAAAAATATTAAAGAGCACAACTGTTTAACATTGGTAATAATAAGAAACGTTTCTTTAGAAAGATATCGGAGCCAATCTACATTGCATGCATACATATACATACACATATATATATATATATGTATGTATGTATATGTTGATTGGCTCCGATATCTTTCTAATATATGTATATGTGTGTGTGTGTGTGTATATATATATATATATATATATATATGTGTGTGTATATATTTTTATATATGTATATATA
>RJVU01036043.1:3443904-3490178 GCA_003731715.1 Anabarilius grahami
ATAGTATGTATATGTGTGTGTGTGTGTGTGTGTGTGTGTGTGTGTGTGTGTATATATATATATTTATGTATATGTATATATGTATATGTATGTATATATATATAGACATAAATAATCCTGTCTTTTATGTTGATTGGCTCCGATATCTTTCTAATAAAATAACATTGGCGCTGCAACCTTCAATTATGAAGGCGTTTCTGAAAATAATGGAACCATATTGATTTGCACACCTAAAATGTAGCATCATATAGAATGCTATATGGTCAATGGCAACTGTGATTTCAGTTTGCGGTGTACAGGATGCATCTAAGCAGACATTGTACTTAGGCTGTGTGTCAAATTCTAGTGAGCAGCCTGACTAGGCATTTGTGAGAGCGTAGTGAGCATTTGACTCGACTGCGCCCTTAGGTTCCAAAATTGCTTTCTATGTAGGGAGCACACAATGATATGAGACACAGCCATAGAGGGACATGAGAAACGTGTGGCGCATCTGTGATGGTGATCATGAAGAAAGGTAGAGACATCGCGGCTGATCATCGGATTTCTTCCCACGACTGAGGGTAAAATCACGCTTGTGAAGGTATAGTGTTTTTTCTTTTGTTTAGATGGATGCTATTTACTCCTATTTAAATCGTAGAATTAATATACATTGTCGTTGACATTCTTCTATATCAAAATAAATCACTGATTCTTCGGGGGTTCTTTGAAATGAGCATATTTTGAACATGGCGTCTGTTTTTTAATTAGCTTGTTGTTTATAATATGACACGATACATTTGTGTTTTACTCACAGTATATCAGATATTTATATATGTTACTTAAAATGTCTGAATATTGTATCAGTATTGCTTTATTGTAACTGTCATATATCCCGTGCCTGCATGCTTGCATCTTTTAATCGTCGATATTTGATATTCGTGTGAATTTTCCTATTGTTATTGATATTTGTCATAGCAAACACAACAAGAGGGGGCGCTATCGTCCTTATGAATTCAATAGTAATGGAAACATTTCACTATATTTATCTGTTATTTTACCTTTCAGTATTGTCATTCGACTAACCTTAATGTGACACTGGCTGTGTCTGGAAAACCTAACGAGCTGCCTACCTAGACGGCATTAGGGGCATCATACCCACATTATGAGCCATCTTATGATGCTCATACAATGATGTCCAAATGCTGCTGCTGCTTCTCACTAGATTTTGAGAGACGGCCAGTGGTTTTATTGTGTACCCTCAGTAGACATCGCGATGATTTACTCTGAGCTTTGAGCCTCTTTACAATGCTGCCTTGTAGACCCAGAATCAAGCAGCATTGTACAGGGCTATGAAAGCACAGAGACATGCTTCCATATCAGCCCGGCTGTTTATCAAGGATTTCTGCCAACCTCAAGTATATTTATTGGTGATTATTTTGTATCAATAAGCTGCTCTTGATTTACACTTGCTTTAATTATTAATAGATTTGAAGCTTTGTTTAATCAGCCCTGTAATTGAACTGAAAAGCGATATTCGTATACAGACATTAGGTCATCCTGTTTCAATGTCAGGCAATTTGATTCCTGCATAAGTTTGAATAATTAAATATACCGTATGTAACTAGAAATTTCTGATTGGCTGGAAAATAATGAAACTAATATATTTTTGAAACTATATAATGAAACTAGATATATTTATCCTGTGGTCTCTTTTTATATTTGCCATTACTGAGCTTTTCTCAGTAGGGAACAGCACCATTTTGATGTTTACCAGATAATGCTTTGAGTTTTGGTTCATGCTGGGATCATAGGGCTCGGAAAGATGATATGCCTCTCTAAACCGGTAGTTAATTTACTTAATTGCTATATTTATTTACAGTGACAGACAGTGTCCATGCTGTTGGATTGGGTAATGTCGCAAGACATCTGTTGGCATGTGACAAAAAGCCTATGCTGTAATAAATCATTATTAATAATAGCAAATTTGGTAAAAACTACATCTGTAGACAAATTAAGTTTTCTATAAAAATGGTTTATTCACAATTAGCAGTTCTTTCTGCATCTCTTGTTTTATAAATGGCTTATGGGGGTGGAGATGGTGTTGGGAAGGGGTTGCAGGCACTTGAAGAGGACCTTAGTGAGAACAGCTGGAGCAGGGCTGGAGACCGTTCTCGTTGCACGCTGTGCACTTCAGAGCTTTGAAGGAGTCGGTGAAGCAGTTGCGAAACACAGACATTTTGCTGCCATGGCACATAGGGCACGGGACAAAGGCAAATCCCCCACACGTCTGGCATGTGTCGGGGTGCTGAACCCTCTACGATCAGAGAAAAATGGGAGTGAATTTGAATGAAACACCAGACCTGTGCGTGTACAGATGCTCTTTAAGATACAATCTAAGTGATGCTTTATTTATTTATAAAATAAGACAAGTGCAAGCTTGACTTTATCTACTATTTTGGGCTGTTTTGCACTGCTTATTTAAATGCACAACAATAATTTACCCCCTGTATTTTATTTTATTTTATTTTATTTAAAAAGTATTTGTAATTATTGGTGGGAACCTATGTAAATTATTGCCTCTTACTATTTGTTTAAGAAACCAGCATATAGAATATGTCTGCCAAATGCATAAATGTAATGTAATAAATCACTGATTTATTTACAGTCTATGTGTAAAGAGATAAAAAATGACCTGTAATAATAAACCTTTCCTCTCATAAGTGGTTCTGTTTTCCTTTAAGGAATAAACTATGGCAATAAACTAGATTTGACTTTTGACTTTACTTGAGCAGTTGGAATCAATGTCTTTCTTATGTACATATATTTTATGTAGGGTGTTAGTTTATTCTACAATTAAAAGGTTCTTTATTGACATTTATGGTTCTGATTATTAAAATGTTTTTCACACTACTCTCTTAAAAATAAAGGTATAGGGGTTACTGCAAAGAATAATAATTCTGGGATCCCCAAAGAACCTTTCAGTGAACCATTTTTTTCTTAGTGTGAAGAACATTTTATTAATCTAAAGAACCTTTTACGGAATGGAAAGGTTCTACGGATGTTAAAGGTTCTTCATGGAACCATAGATGCCAATAAAGAACCTTTATAATGGTTCTTTTAAGAGCTGTTAAAGGGTTAGTTTACCCTTAAATGAAAATTCTGTCATTAATTTCTCACCCTCATGTCGTTCCACACCTGTAAGAGCTTCGTTCAAATCGTTTAAGATATTTTTGATAAAATCCGATGGCTCAGTGAGGCCTCCGTTGCAACAAGATAATTAACACTTCCAGATGCCCAGAAAGCTACTAAAGACATATTTAAAACAGTTCATGTGACTACAGTGGTTCAACCTTAATGTTATGAAGCAAAAAGAATACTTTTTTGTGATGCAAAAAACAAAATAACTTTATTCGACAATATCAAGTGATGGGTGATTTCAAAACACTGCATCATGAAGCTTTGAAGCTTTACGAATCTTTTGTTTCGAATCAGTGGTTCGGAGCGTGTATCAAAGCCAAAGTCACGCCCTCCAGTGGTGAACCTTTGAAATTTCGAAACTCTTATGACATAACAAAGCCTCGTTTACTTAAAATAATCACATGACTTTCACGCTCCGAACCAATGATTCTAAACAAAAGATTCGTAAAGCTTCGAAGCTTCAATCGCCCATCACAAGATATTGTTGAATAAAGTTGTTATTTTGTTTTTTTTTGGTGCACAAAAAGCATTCTTGTCGCTTCATAACATTAAGGTTGAACCACCGTTGTCACATGAACTGTTTTAAATATGTCTTTAGTAGCTTTCTGGTCATCTGGAAGTGTTAATTATCTTGCTGGCAATGCAGGCCTTACTGAACCATCGTATTTCATCAAAAATATCTTAATTTGTGTTCCGAAGATGAACGAAGGTCTTACAGGTGTGGAACGAAATGAGGGTGAGTAATTAATGACAGAATTTTCATTTTTGGGTGAACTAACCCTTTAACCCAAAATGATTCTTCTATGCAGAAAGTCCATTTTGAGACCTATATTTCAGTGTAAAATATCAATATTTACCTCAATTTTGGTGAGGAGATCCTGAAGCTCCCCTAATTCATTCATTGCAAGTATTTTCTCTGCACCCTGGATGTGCAAAACATACGCAAATCATTATTCCGAGTTCAAACATTAGTATAATGATTTTCAGTATATGATGAATTTTGATACGGTTGTGGAGCAATAGTTTGACCACTGACCCCTAGGTAGTGTCCATCAATGAAGACCACAGGCAATGAGGGAGGTTCACCCACTCGTTTGCAGCGTGTCTCCAGTTCCTTTCCATATTCACTGTCTAAAGCGATGTTCTTCTCTATGAACTTCACCCTGTGGTTCTGAAAGATCTTTCGGACCAGCTCGCATCGCTCGAATGTAGTCCTGACCACTCGAAAACTGGTGGTGTAGATTACAATTCGCCCAAACTCTAGAGTCAGTTCTGGCTGAGAGAAAGAAACCATAGAAGTCTGGTGTTAGACAAGAGAGGCTCTCTCTCAAAGTAATCAATCTAATCATGACACATCTCACTTTATTCCAAGAGTGAGCAAAGGAAATTGCAACAAAACATTCAGAATTAAAAGAATAGATCAGTTCGATATCTTTAAAGTGCAGTTCTAACTGTAAGTGAAAAGCAAAATAAAGCTATTTTAACTTTCTAAGTCTGTATGTATAAGGTTTGCAGCAGCTTTTGCAGGTAACATGAGGCAGCAGTTGAACAGCATCTATTGATTTTTTGAGTCACCGTTCTTGAGATTGACCTTCAGCATCCTTTCTTAGAAGAGCAGCTCCCATGAAGTGTGAAGTTTTTCCTTTGTAAAGAACAAAAATAGACTCAACCTTCACACATTTTGATGTGAGGATGGACCTGGAACTACCTTGTGCAACTGTAGCATTATGTTTGTTTGATGTAATCTTACAAAAAACATTTCTAGTTGAGGAAAAATTGTACTAGCCCTCAAATTCCAAAAAGAACACTACTGCAGGCATAGTGCAAATATGTGAGTCAAGTACATGTGTTAACTGTTAAGATTAAAGCATGAAGTGCCAATAAAACCTGCAGTAATGCAGTGCACTTTGATTTACAGTGACACATATTGTCACACCACTGATTTTTACAATCCTTATCTGACATCAAATAATAGCTCATAAATCGTTTACATGTTTTACTATATTAACATACTGAACCATGCTGACAAAGGTGGTGATGGTTTAGCTGTCTTTGATTAACAAAAATTCAGTGTTGCAGGAGCAGAAAATACAGTGGCTCATATGCATTTGAACAGGACAATTTGGGACTGTCATTGTGTCATCTCCAGACAAATGATGCTAGAACTGTTCTCAAAAGTGATATTTTTGCAGCCAGTGGACTTTTAACCAACAATCAGTTTTGCCCCAAGTTCACTAGCAGAGTAAGGTGTAGGCCCTATATTTTATTATATAAAGCAATCACATTATGAAACAGACCCAAGCTAAAGAATCAACATTTTCAACAGTTGTTTACGGAGGCTTTATTTTAATGCTTTTGCATTTGTTTGCCAAATTTTTATGTTCTCCCAAAACTGTTGTATTTGCATGTAAGAATTTTTACGTTTTCTCACAAAAAAGTTCCTCCTCCGAGATACATTGCATTCACTCACAAAAGAAAAAAGGTGTAGGAAATAACAAATAACTATTGCTGCGATCACGTGATTTTCTTCCACAGACCAGTTCAGTGTAAATCCCGCCCTGCAGCCGATTCTAAAGATTTCATTGGACATGTCAATCACAGTACTGATCAGTGTTGGGGTAATGCATTACAAGTAACACGAGTTTCGTAATCAGATTACTTTTTTCAAGTAACTAGAAATAAATATCTGAGTTACTTTTTCAAATAAGTAACTCAAATTGCTTTGATTTCCCATTTATTAACTGACTGCTCTCCTGTCCCCATGTTGTGTGAGCATACTATATATTATATTTTTAAAGTAACGCAAAATAATGTAACACATTACTTTACATGAAAAGTAACTGAATTAGTTACTTTTGTATGGGGAATAACGCAATGTTGTAATGCATTACATTTTAAAAGTAATGCTCCCCAAAACTGCATCCTGTTTTTTAAAAGTAATGCTCCCCAACACCTCATCCTGATTGCCTATAACAAACACTGATCCCTAAACCTACCCGTCACCTACCAATGAAATTAGCTTCAGTGCGGGATTTCCGCTGAACTGGTTTGGGGCGAATCACATGGCTGCATCCGAAATCACATACCTCCATAGTAAGCGAACAACAGTATGTGACAAAAGAAGTATGTCCGAATTCACAGTACTCATAAAAGAGTAGGCAAAAAGTACCAAGATGACAAATTCCAGCGAGATTCTGAAGTGTGCATACGATGGACACTTCAATATCCCATGAGGCCAAGGGAAAGGATTTGTGAATGGCATTGAAACAACGCAACTGATGCTGGTAAGTAACATGATAATGAAAACATGGCAAATGTAGAACGTCCAGATTACATTCATACTACGCACATTCATACTAGAATATACTTTTTTAGTGGTCGTGCTGTAATTACTTATTCAAAATAAGTACCTACTCGAGAGTATGCGATTTCGGATGCAGCCCGTGTGACATTGTACTCAAAGCTTGTCACACCTTTGGAATGGGAATTATTAATTTCTATGGCAACACTATCAGCACCTAAATGAATGTGCAGCAGTTAGATGGTACATGGTACAAAAGCAGTTCTATCAAGCAAATGCAAAGTTTCTTGGGGGAACCCAAAAGCTTTTCTCATGAATAAATGCAAAGTTTGGGGTAACGCAATTTTTTTTGTGAGCGAACGCAAAAGCATTGACGTATAATATTTCCTCCTGTCTCATTTTTGTACCTTTATTGGTTCCGTATAATTGTCCTGTATCAAATAATTTAAATAATGACCTTATGTGTAGTAGTTTTCATTGGGTTTCTGAAAGTCCATTATTTATCCTCTGTTACCCTCTGTTATAGGCTATCTGATATCAGACATAAGCTTTCAGCAACTGTTTTAGTGCTTAACAACAAAGCAGAGGTCCTGAGAATACATTAAGATGATTAACTCAGCCAAAACACTTAAAGAAATGCATCATTAATCTTTAATCGTACAGTGATCTTGCTCACTGGGACAGCTCGTTTGTCTGGCCAAAGCCTGAGAGAAGAGAACAGGCTCTGTAACCAATAGCGGCTGAGGAAAGAGACTCTGACCCTGTTGAGGACACAAGAAACAATTCTTGAAAGCTATTGAGCGGCTGTCAATAGTCTGATAATGTCAGTTTTTCATAATGGTAATGTTTGCAATTGAATGTGCATTGACATCCCCAGATTTTAGAGATGCTTGAGATGATGTGAAAGCTGACTTACCCCATTGTTTTTAGCCAAGTTATCAAAAAGTATTTGGCCAGCACTGACTTTGTGCTTGACTCCTCGAACTGTCCCGTTTTTACTGAGGATATTCACTCGTTTGGTACTCAACACTTTGTCTCTTCCCCCTGCAAACATCAGCAAGTCATCAGGCTCACTTCCACTGTCATCCAGCTCCGACCCCAAGCATCCACACAAGTGGCCGTTCGCCTCCCCGCTGGTGGATGGAGTGCTGGCCCGGTCTGCCTCGGAGCTGCTGGTGCAGTCTGAATCCAGTGAATCCGATGGCCCTTCATCCTTAAACATCTCTTTCAAAACCCGCCCGCTGTTCCCTGAGGCCACCCGGAATCTCACCCTCTTCTGCCTCTTTCCATCCTCCGGTGTCATCAAAGCCTCCTCCATTGCGTCGACTTACATGGTCCAAAAAGAAAAAGCCATTTTAATCCCTTGGATTCATGTGTGGATGGAAATAATTAGCCCCCGTATTGCTCCATGATTTTCCCCAGAGTCCAGGCACAGTAAACAGACCCGGAAAGAGGCTGATCTGTGAGTTACCGTCAGCTTCACCACCAGTGTTCCTGTACATGTTAATAATGCATGTGGCCTTGCCATGGTTACAGAGAAAACCAACCATGACGAAACTGATAGTCTTTTTAAATAATTTATTATGCCATAGATTTTTCTCTTTTTGACAATGAATAGCCTTGAGTCATAGACTGAAAGTTTGCCTCTCTTTGTGACCTTTAGGTGTTAAAAAAATTCTCATACAGAATCATACATGTTTGACTTGATGAAAGAAATTTCAGTTTTGGGTGAACATTCTCTTTAAAAATTGTATGTTTGTTTGCTGAGAGACAGCTAGTGCATACACACAGTATAATTTAAGAGGGACATTGATTTGCTCTGTAAGGTTTCACCAGCTAGAAGTTCTGGTAAATCTTTTATGATTGTTTGTCAGCAAAACTTTTTCTATTTAATTAGCTACTGTGGTTCCCAATGCATCTCAGACCTTCTTAATGCACTGCAGTTTCACGCCACTTAGAAGATTGCGCTCGGTCTGCATGCATCCACCTGCTGTGCTTGAGCATGAGGGGAAATGGAGCTCAACTGTCATTGGCTGGTATTTGCACCCATCTGCCCTCCAGTGGGGCTGCAGGTAGCATTGCAGCTGCTCTGTGACTACAACCGCACTGCAGAAGTGGACCGAGCCATATTGTGTGCTGGAGCGCTAGGCCAATTCACACCTCGTGTCACAGTTGATGAAAATACAATACATTATCCGTAAATGGAACTAAGCTATTTATAGATAGATTATTACTTTCTGTCTGTAGAGAAAGGACCTTTTTAAGTGGGAATTTTACAGGAAATGAAAATGTCAAATATAGCAAAGATTGAGTTTTTTTTTGTTTGTTTTGTTTTTTTATGTTAAATATTTGTTTAACAATACTTGTTTTTGTCTATTAGTTTTGAAGTCATCTATTTGTGACCCTGGACCACAAAACCAGTCATAACGGGTATATTTGTAGCAATAGCCATACATTGTATGGGTCAAAATTATCGATTTTTATTTTATGCCAAAAATCATTAGGATATTAAGTAAAGATCATGTTCCATGAAGATATTTTGTAAATTTCCTACCGTAAATATATCAATTTATTTTTGTGAGTGAATATGCATTGCTAAGGACTTCATTTGGACAAATTTAAAAGCGATTTTCTCAGTATTTTGCTTTTTTTGTACCTTCAGATTCCAGATTTTCAAATAGTTGTATCTCGGCCAAATATCCTAACATACCATACATCAATGGAAAGCTTATTTATTCAGCTTTCAGATTTTGTATAAATCTCAATTTCAAAAAATTGAGTGGTCTAGGGTCACATTTGTGAACACTGACAAAATTTAAAATGTACCTTTTTCTTCCAGAAAGAGATACACATGTTGCTGTCCAATCAAATGCTCTCTTCTCCCCCAATACCTCCTGCACCCGAATAAATTTATACTTTCATTAATTTATTTATTATTTATGGCAAATGAATATAGCACAAAACATAAGTAGATGGAATATTTAGAGAACAAATAAATTAGGAAAATAACAATTAAAAAAATATTTAAAATTATTACGTTGTTTTGTCAATTTATTAAGTTACAGCAGCTTTGGAATTTTTTTATTTAAATATTTTATTTATAACAAATATAATTTTCTTTCTAAATTGGCTTTAGTGAATATGAAATTTAAAGCTTAATTTATTTATTTATATATTCATTCATTCAAAAGTTTGGGGCCAGTAAGATTTTTTTTTAAGAAATTGTATGTTGTATTTATTTGATCAAAAGTAAAGTCAAAACAGCAATATTGTGAAATATTGATACAATTTTTTTTTTAACGCATTGTTGTTGTCGTTGTTTTAGGATTCTTTGATGAATAGAAAAATTTCAAAAGAACAGCATTTCATTGAAATATAAATCTTTTGTGACATTATAAATGTCTATATTGAATTGAATTAATATTTAATTTATCCATGCTGAATAAAAGTATTAATTTAATTTAAAAAATAAAATCTTACAGACCACAAACTTTTGAATGGTATACATATGCAACCGACTAGCAAGTAGCAAAACATAGTTTGTGACAGTAACGTAACACTATTGGCTACTTCAAAGACTGAATATTTCCACCCAAACATCCTGTTTCAACATGAAATATTTACACAGGAATGAAGCGTTTTCATGGATCTGATTATTTTAAGTGTCATATTCTTACTGAAGCATCATTGCTATAAGATTACAAAGAATCTTTTATGAAATAATGACTTTAAAAAGTCATTAAATTATGGCAAATGGCAGACAAACAAACCTCTGGCAATGGCCTGTTTGCGCCTCCTCATTTATCATGCTGCATCTGTCTGTTCTTAAGAAGTCCCTCAGCCACTCCCTAAAGGAGTTATCTGAGTTAAACATGATCAGATGAGATGCTCTTTGCATTTCAAACTGTAAGGGGGGAAGGTTTCTTGCGCGTTCGGTCTTTTCAGTGTGGCAAAGTAGTTTAATTCCAAGTAAACTTTTATCTGACTCCATTTTATAATGACCTCGAATTTAGTTTAGAATGTCAACTGATTATTGGTCATTTGTATAACAATTTAGCTATACATTTGATTATTCTATTTAACTCTTTACTCTTATTGTACTCGTTCATTCGGATTCCTATAACACTTTGAGTCTCGCACCGGCCGGGCATACGATCTCATTACGCACAATCTCGTCAGTCTTGGTCATTAGACAGAGGCGATGACTAATATTCTAGAGGCTGTACCCACTTTGCTCATTCTAGAATATGTTTATTTAGTCCCCATAGATCTGAACACACCGAATTAAGGTAAGATTACTTTTAACCAGGGGCCATGACCATTACCATAAAATCAGGCTGACCAATTTAGCTTCCTCTAGTGGTAACTTTACATAATCACGCAGTGGTTTACCCACAGACACTTATATAATCTCACCATAATCAGAGGTTAAGGCCCACCCTGTTTAGATTGGTCTAGCAACACTCTGTTGCTCTAAAAGGAAAAAACCCATTATAAGCCTACACAGTCTAAGTATACTTAACTAATGCCAATGTGCTGGTCGGAGCTCTAAAATATCAGTTGGTGTGCCCCACTGCTCCACCTAAACTGTACTTTAGTCCATTATAACCTGAGCGTAGATTTGTGGGGTTATGGATTTAATGTAATCTACTAGAGTCAATAATTTCAGAGTAAGTCAGAATAAAGCCAAATGTAACAATTTATTAGTCAGGTAAATGTATCATGTCAATTACATAATCAATTTAAAGATGATCAATACAAAACATCAAATGCTCAGAAAAGACTAAAAAGATGCATACCTGACATTAGAAAAATACACATTGCTGAGTGTCCTGGACACCCAGCAATGAGGGCTGATCTGATCTGATTACAGGATCGAGCCCTGAGCCTCCTGCAACATCTCTTTAAATACTCAGACCAAGACAGAAACTTCTTTCAAATGGAAACATGAGTTCTCAATGGGAATTTGCATTAATCAGGGTCCTAGACTGAGTAGTTTTCACCTTTTGGGGACAGAAGGCCATTTGCATGAAAGACCCTGTGAAGGTGGACACACCCATTACAGAGAGCAAAATATCTCTAAAATCTTTAAACCTTTATTACCTTCTGGTTTACTTCTATGGGAATGAGACCTTTGTACCAGTCACACTGAGACATTTCAAATGATACCAAACATGTATAATGTTGTATGATACCTGTTCACATTAACCATATAGATTTTGGGTGAATTTCAGGTCATCTTTGCATGTAGAGAGAAGAGATGGGGGAAGAGGGGGTGAAGGAAAGGAAATGTAGATTAAGGCAATGCTGAGGTGTGATTGGCTCAGGGTGATTGCATCTTGGATGGGTATGCTAATTTTGCAAGAGAAAGTTCAAATGTTAATTTCCTTTGTTTTCTCAAAGAGTAACCCTTTCTCGGTCCAGACAGTCCGGCATTAGTCTTACACAAACAGTAGCACAAGAAGAACCAAACAGACTGACACAAAGTCTCAGCATAATTTAGATGCTGCAAATCACACGGTGAGTTATTGCCTATATTCATCCAGTGATTTGCTGGTGCCTGATGAATATTGGGCTACATTTCACTTTGAAGTTCAATAAATCATCCATTTCCAGCTACATGCAGAGGCTCACATTTTATTCATGGTCTTTTTCAGTTTCTTCAAGACTATGGTAGAACCATGACCTGGAGAGCTCATCTAAAGTAGCTCTGCCAATGATACTTTAAATCCACCCTCATAATGCTTCTCTCTCATCTCCAGTTCAGGGTTTTCTCTGTAAAGTCAGTGTCAGTTTTGTTCCCAAGCAGGCATCTTTCACTCACTGATCAGAGTCACTCACATGTCAGAGTTTGTGATTGTCAGTGTCAGTGATCAGCGCTCGAGGCTCATCATGTCTATTCTTAATGTTCCTGAATCAACATCCTTGTTGATATGGCTAACATTGCTAACCAACTAGTCAGGCTGGTTTGGGCTTGCAGTTGGGTTTGGCATATAATTGTTTGATAGGAATGTTGCCTCAGGATCAACAAAGGACACTGACACAAGAACATATGCTTGACGAAGCCATGTAAGGTTTCTTATTTGGGGGATTCTTCAATAAAATACATTTTTTTTAAAGAATTTTTTTTTGTCTTTAATTGTTTGATAGTGTTTAAAAAAGTTCTTTTTTTTGTAATTCTCTATGATAAATGCATCAATAGTGTTAAAATCAGGGAAATTCTACTTTGCACTTTTTCTAAGCACTTAAAATATGTCCGTTCACTTAATTATTTGTACAATTTATTTAGTTTTATATATAAAACAATATCTGTTTCATATGTCGTCATCATCATCGTACCAAGCATGAGGATCATCAAGGATCATCATGAGTCACGGAGATGATTGACCCAACCACCACCTCATCATTTTTAAGAACAATGCAGATTAATATAACTCCATGTTGTTTACAGAAACTTGAGGAATTAATTTGGCTTAAATCCCATGATTCAATGGGGCATTTCATGTGATTTATACATATGGCTCAGTGAACAAAATAAATGAACTTCAGAGCTTGACAGTGAAATCCATAACCTGTGGTTCAGGATTTTATAAGAGGATTATTGAATTGTATGACTGATAAAAAATTAAAAAAAACATAGTAAATATGGTTTAATATTACTTGTATAATTGAAAAGATGTTCTCAGGCAATTCAAAATGTGAGGGTTTAATCTTTCACTACAAGTCCTACACCAGCAGGGGGCAGAGTCTGATCTTACTGATCAATGCATCATAAACCTAAGTAGATCGTAAAAGCATTGCCTCCAATCTATGCCTCCAACTTGCCTCACGACGCTTTTGGGAAACGCGACCCAGCTTGTTTCCTCATTCCTCAAGTTGCACTCAGTATCTTTCATCATAATTTGTTTTACACATATAAATGCATAATACTTTTGAAAAAATATATTTTTCATCAGGTACACTCATATAAGATGAAAAATCCAGTCATATTATTAGCCTAACAAAAGCTGATTGATTTCAAATGGCGCTGGGCCGACTCAAGGAAGCCGTCACGCTGAGATCACATGACTACTAAAAACAATGGTAAACTGAAAATAACCTGAAAATGGTAGCTGGATTTGAACTATTTTTATAAGTCAAAAATATTATTTAGCATAACTAAATCAACCTAGATACATTAATTTACACCGAATTAAATCAGGTAGAAATGGCTTTTTAAGGTAACAGTTGCAGGTTACCACTTTTAACATTATAGGCCTACCACATTGCTAAAAAGGATGCGTCTCAATCTGCTCCCTTGTTCAGTAGTCAGGGCATTAATCAGGGAGTCGGCCATTTTAAGGGCTGTCTCAATTGCAAAATCCTACCAGTACACTGAAATGTTTGCTCCCTAAAAAGTCCCACAATGCACTGTGAAAATCAGGGAGCATAGATGCTCACTATAGCTGAATTTAGACAGTTTATAAACCATGTTTTGTTTTCAGACAGTTTAATATAACTTTCAAAAATGTCCAGTACAAACGTTACTGCCACTCATCAATGGCAGCTGTCACAGTTTTTAGGCGACAAGAACAATCCTCCGTAGGCTAGACCGTCCCATTTAACAATGCTCGGTCCGACCTTTGTGGCCTTCGAAGGATGCAGCCTTTGAATTGGGACAACAGCCAATGTTCCCTTAACGGAAGTTCTGAAGCGCGAAACATAAATCACATGAGCCAACTCACTATATGATGACACGCAATATCTGTTTTTTAAAATACAAACCATTATTTAATTATATATTTCAGCATAAAAATACATCACTAGACAGGTAGTGAACATAATCTAGCTAACATTTATAATTTATTTACAGCTAATATGTTGCACATATATGTAACAAGCTAAATATTTATCAAAATGTACTTTAAATAACATTGAAAAATAATCAAATATAGATATGAACAACAGCAGAACTGATAATGTTGCACAATGAGGATGTTGCCATGTCGCTGGAACTAGAGTCATCAGTGTACCAATATGTATTGAGCCAGGGTGCTTACTGTCCTTACTGTGCACACTATATATGGATTCATGACCTAGGAAGCTAGAGAGCCGATTGAGACGCACCCCAAGACTACAGCTATACTGACCAGCACAACATAAGCAATTTAATCAATGTACCTTTATTCATTAAAATGCATTTATTTGCTTTATTTATTTTATTCAAACAGTCTCTTCTGGACACATAAAATACCCAATCACCTTACGCCACACCCAGCATTTTTATGAGCAAAATAAACATGCACAGTGTCTTTGATTTTAATTAGATTCCTTAATCAGTATCTGTTGAGCATACTGTCTTTTTCACCCATGCTTTAATGTCTCAGAATCCTCTCAGAATCCTCAGCTTTTGTTAGCAGATCCATCAATTCTAAGGGGCCTTTCTTATTGCATTGGCTGATAAGCTGTCAGTGCTGTCCAGGACAGATGGTGCCAGCTGTTGACTGACAGATTTTGCTCTTGGTACTCTTCATGACTCTTTCTGGATGAGTCCTATTCTAGTCCACTCCATCTCAAATACATTGATGCCATCCATTGAAAAATATAATCTCATTCTCAACTCATTCTTCCAAAAAGAATCAACATGCTATTGATAATGCATGAGCATTCCTTTGAATATTGAATGGTCCTAAGCACATGCAGTGAGAAGCTTTAATCTGTCAATAAGTGTAGATGACACTCATAGCCTGCAGTGAGTGTAGATCTTGTGTGGCCTGATGGGAGCAGAGTGTTCTGATGGCTCATGGGCTGCAGCGACTGGCTCATTTATCACAGAGATGGCCTCTGACCACTGCTCTGAGCGCAGATGATTCCAGACCCTGTTTAGTGGAGAATAAGATGTCACTGCGGCTTGAACTTTTGTGCATGCAGGAAATATGCATGAGTCATGATGTTTTAATGTGTTGAACTGCTATTGCGGGCAGTATTTTTTTTTTCTTATATAATAATTGAAAAACAAGTGCATAAACAATATAACCATGTATAAATGATTAAAAAATAAATTCCTGGGGGAATATTACACAAAGACATTAAAAAAGGAGACACGTGCCTGTACAATCTGAATAGTTTACAGTTTTTTTTTAAGGGCAAGATTGATTCATTATAATGTGTTTTATTTTGTTTGATAGACAGACAGACAGACAGACAGACAGATAGATAGATAGATAGATAGATAGATAGATAGATAGATAGATAGATAGATAGATAGATAGATAGATAGATAGATAGATAGATAGATAGAATATAAAGTCAGCATTGAACAGAATATACACAAGTTTCATAGTTTAAAGGAATACGTCACATGACAGGATGACACTATAAAAGTATAATAAGAGTAAAAGTACATAAAATGGATGTATGTCAGACTTTTCATTTTAGGTGAAATTTTTATTTTAAAAAGTTAAATTTTGAAATAAGAAGTTGCATTTAGGTTTCTTTTTTAAATTATTTTATTTTATATAATTAAATTTAATATAAATGTAAAGTGTCAATACAATTTTCAGATTTTAAATGCATTGATTATGCAGTTTTATTATCCCAAATGTTCATCTGCACAGATGGAGGATGGGAACAAGGTTGGACATTCATGTGTGTTCAACAGAATTCATATAAGAAAAAAACGACTGATCTATTTATATCTGTCTGTGAATGAGACAGCATGTGTCTATGTGTCTATTGAGAGGATGAGTCATTATTAGACTGATATGCGCTCAAAGATAAAACCACCGCAAACATAATCAAAGAGGCAGGCATCTTGTCCCTGTTGCTAGGCAACCTCAGGAGCAATAGACCCAAATCTGTGCAGGCGGGTGGATGCTGACTTGTCTGAGAGAAAGCCCAAAAACCTTTGGGAAATAGTGCAAAAAATTTTATTATTTGTGGGTTAAAATATCACAAAATATCATTTGTGGGTTAAAATCTTATATTATTAATAAAATAGAGTGTCTCTGCAATAAAAGAACCTATATTAAGATAACACAATGGATGTGGATGCCTTATTCAGATATTTAAGCAATATGTTTATAAAAATTGTAACCATTTGAGTGATGTTCTTTATTTATTCATTTGATTTTATTCATTTATCTAATTATAACATCAGCAATATTATCAAAACCAGTAGGCCTAAGGAACATGAAGAAACAGGAATGGAGAATTCTGTCCATCAACATGTGGCTTGTTGAGAGCAAACCCCCAGCATATCAGAAAACCCATAATGTTTTCCGGCTGAAAGGTAATATGGGAGGCAACTGGAGAGTCGTGATAGCTTCAGGGCCTAAAATAAAGAAATAGTGGGCTGTCATTGTCTCTGCAATCCCCCTTCGAAACAATGAAAGTAACTGCAGCAGGGAATCTCCTGAAGACCTTTCCACACTGAGATCAAATTAGGGGACAATATTTTGGTTCAGTTTTTATTTCGCATAGTACAAATCATACACGTATATATGGAGACCTGGTTTTATTTGAGATTACCGAAATATCGTTTATGTTAGACATTTATGGTTTTCAGAGTGAGAACGACCAGCTTGCAGGCGTTCTTTCGACTCGACCCCCCCTCTGCGCTCTTAGTTGGCACGGTCCAATTTGTGAAGCGGCAGAGCTCGCTCACATTCAGTGTTTCAAGCGCTTATCGATTCTTGCTCGTGCTGGAGAGATTTCGCCCTCAGCTCCGCGCGCTGATGCTGGAGCCAGTTATAGAGTGCGGAACTGTCGCTGTTCATCAACAACAACATGAATCCTAACCCTAAATAAATGGTTACCGGTCACGGGAGTGGGGGAAGCTACTTTGGTGACGGTCACCGGCGCTTAAAATCCCTAGACGGGTGAAGAGAAACGCAACGCGGAGTTTCAAGCGTTCAGTTGACAGGTGGACCGATGCCGCCCGTTCAGAGAACTATGTCGGATCTCCGTTCCCGTGTTGAAGGTAAAACACGTTTTTACTGGGAATCTGTGTCAATCTGTACCTGTCATCTTGAGTTTCGTGACAAGTGCACAATCTTTCTCGTGCTCGACAACTGTTGCGAAGCACTTACTGAAGATTGCTTTGGGCTTCATTGCGTGATTCTAGGTTACAAATAAGTTCTTTCACAATTGTTTTTTTAAGGCAGTGGCAGCATTTTGTGAATGTCAGATGCATAATGGTTACTTAGGACATCTACACATATGGTTTATTTAATATTAGGACTGTGATCGGCTAACGTTTTGTATTCACTTAACGTTACGTTTTTGTTGACATCCTCCCTTCCTTAATGTAACGGATAGGATGAAGTAATGGCTAATGTGTAAGCAGTTCAGGGTGTGTGTGTGTGTTATTATGAAGTTATTATATTATGTAACGTTATGTTATTTGTGTTTTAGTTGGTTGTAAGAAGTGGGCCGGGACTCGTTTGTAATTTGATGGTGTTTCATGTCAGATTAGTTGTGTTTTGCTGTGATGAACTATTTTCGCTTTCTGGTCCTGCTTATTAATTTCTCCAATGAATATGATGCTCTCTTAGTCCATACAAGACTTATGTTTTACAACATCAAATGTCAAGTTCATTTGTCTTTAAATAGATTCAAGTGGTGGTGGGGGATTTTGGTTTTTGGTTCCTGTGTTTCGAATCTTTTGAATCATTAACTAAAATGGTTCATCACTTCGATTCTTTTGAATCTCGTGTGATCCTTTCTGCAAGTTTTACTCCAGTAGGTGGAGTCAAGTGATGCTTTTGTATTGAATCACTAAATTATTCACTCAACCGAGTCGTTTACGAGCAACCTTTATATTTTAGTAAAATTGTAAAACCATTCTAATCTAACTACATAAAAAGACAACTGCAATAAAATATGCGTTGTATATATTTAGTTTAGTTCATTCAAGAATGTGATGTTCAGTGCTATTCTGAATCTCGTTACGATTAAAAACACAGACTCGTTCATTGATGAGGGCGTGTTTGTTCAGTAGGTCTAACCAATGATATGCTCCCTCACAGCTCGCGCTCTAATTCTATTGGCTCGTGTTTTAGTCATTCTTGCAAGGCAGGACAGCACTCTCGCACTTTGAAAGGGAAAGACTGAAGTGAACGGAATATGAATGGGCATCAGCAAGTTGCTTGCTCCGATGTGCTTCACCTGCAGTATTTGGGTATGGCGGAGACTTTCTCTCATGTATTTGTTTGATTTGTTTTTTAACAATGGAGATTTGAATAGGTGTAGGGCAGTGCTCTTTGTGTGATGTATATTGATCAGATCTGTCTCTGTCTCTCATATTTGTCTGTCTGCATCTTGGATAAAATGTCATGCTTCCAGTAACCTCCCTTGTCAAGATGGCATGTATCCGAGTTTGATTTGCAGTCAAAAGGCTGACCAGAAATGGTGTTTACTAAATGTCAGCGTATTTGAACAATTTCACTTCCTTGTGCCACTGACTTATTGATACTTGGAGAAAATTAGGTTGGGAAAGAGTATATATATATATATCTGCAATGCATCCTGTTATGCTGGATTTGTCATAGTCTTGTGCGATCACTACAGTTTGAAGGAGATGGAATAGAGGCCATACACTTTACTTTAATAATTTAAGAGGCTTCAGCTTGGGCTGATTGCACTCTTTTCACTAGTGCTGGTGAAAATACAATCTGTTAGACAGTTAATAGCTCTCATCCTTTTTCAGTTTAAAAAGTGAATGGCTGGTTTTAACCTTGGTTTTGGAGCATGTCATGCCTCCTGCTGCCACATTTACCGTGTTTGAAAAGTATCCTGTTCGTCAGTGCAAGCACTTCCCAGCACTTGAGCGATCAATAAGCCTGCATGTCCGATCAGGCCTATGACCTACACTGTACGATTTTGAATGAAAGCAGGAGACCTGTTTTGAAATGCATTACTTATTGCTGCGGTTTCACTTTCTCCACAGACCTTGCTGTGTGGCACAATGTGTGCATGTTGTCGTTGTTTTTTTTTTGTAATCACTGCAGTGCATCAGGCTGGCTCGTGGCGTGGCAGGGCAGGGCGGGACCTTGGCAGAACATCGGCCCGCTCATAACCTGTCTAACAACTTCCAGCTTCACCCTCCCTCCTACTCCATCTTCACCTCCTCCTCAGCCTCCATGTGTCTGTTTGCTTTGGGTACATCAGAGCTCTCGCCAGACCAGGCTGGGGCAGTTGCCAAAGCAGCCTTATCTGCGTAGCGGTCGGTAAGCGGAGGTGGCACGATTCTCAGATTGGATGCAAAGATTACAGAGTGAAGCCCACACCAATGGGAGTGGGCAGGCCTGCTGGAGACCTCAGAATTTTTTTTTTTTTAATGGTTTGATCAAACTCCTTTCTAGAGATCTCTTTTTTTTATGGTCCAGCCTACCCAGTATCTGCAGTGCAGCTGCAACATTTTTCCTCTAGTTAGACAAGACAGGCTTTTTAAAGGTGAAGTATGTAGCTAATACTAATACTGCCCCTACCTTACTTAGGTCATGCTGTTTTAACAGGGGATCCACGCACAATACCAATAATGTCCAATACTGATAAGCTGTTCATTTATCGCTGATAAATGGCCAGTTTTAAAACTTTGCACTATTTTGTCTGAATAAATAAAAAATCAGTAGTTTTAAATGCTACAACTGGATTTAGGCATCACAGGATTAATATGTATAATGTAAAACATGGATGTTTATTTTGAGATTTGCTACATTTAACGGTGTTATTGCTTTTCAGTGATTTTAAAGATTAACCTTGATTGTTAGAAGATAGCAAATGTAGTGTAAATTAAAAATGCACACACACACACAAAAAATCTAAACAATGATGTATATGGTACCAATAAAATGTATCTCTAATTTTCATATGGAATAAATAACTTCACATTTCACCTTTAATATTGGGCATTTGCTTGAGATCCTACAGTTTCTTTTTTTGGGACAAACATGAGGAATTCATGTGCGACCCGTAATTGTATTTGTACTTAAAAGGTTAGTTCACCCAAAAATGAAAATTCTGTCATTAATTACTCACCCACATGTCGTTCCACACCCGTAAGACCTTTCTTCATCATTGGAACACAAATTAAGATATTTTTGATGACATCCGAGAGGTATGACCGGCTCCTGCATCAGCATCATGCGCAATGCTTCGTTCTGCTCGTGTAAACGGTGTCGGCCAATACTGAGCCGGCGTTCTGATGTAGAACCTGGAAGTACTGAATGTAAACAGCGTAGGAGAATGACACAGAAGAGAAGATATTGTTGAATAAAGTTGTTGTTTTTGTTTTGTTTTTGCGCACAAAAAGTATTCTCTTCGCTTCATAACATTACAGTTGATCCACTGCAGTCACATAGATTATTTTAACAATGTTTTTAGTACCTTTCTGGACCTCGAAAGTGGTGATTATATTGCTGTCTATGGACGAGTCATATACCTCTCGGATTTCATCAAAAATATCTTCATTTGTGTTCTGAAGATGGACGAAGGTCTTACGGGTGTTAAACAACATGAGGGTGAGTAATAATGACAGAATTTTCATTTTTGGGTGAACTAACCCTTTAAAGCAGGAATATTAGTGTGAAGCAAGCCTAAGAAGGAAGGACAAAACTAAATTCCTTTCATTAACCTGTAGAATTCTGTCTGTGTGTGTATGCCTCTTTAGGCTGTTCATAATTTGTGCAGATAATGGGCTGTAGAGTTGGTCTCAGACAGTCACATCTTTGCCCCGCAGACAGCGTGTTTCACAATGCCGCTGGCTTGCTATTTTTACCCTGACACATTTGAAGATAGATGTGTCAGATCTGTCAGTACCTCTAATGATTGATCCCTTCTTCAAGAGGCCTGAAATAGCCACAGCATATTGACAATTTACACTCAAAGTAATGAAAGCAGACATGTCACTGTATTTGAAATAGTCATATACTGTGATCACTGACTTTATTAGTTTGTTGTCTCAAATGTCATGACTTAATGGCCATGCAAATCATTACAGAGGATGTAGTGTTAAGTTTTTGTTAGCTACAGATGAACTGTGGTGCTGTGTGATGAACTGTGACGTTTGGAGATGTTGAAGTCACAATTAGACTTAAACACTTTGCCAATCAATTCGTGTTAACCACTACCGCCTACCGTGTTTTGTCATTAGCTTTGATTAGAAAATCTTGCTTTTAGTTTCTCACCGGTTAAAATGTTTGCAACTTTGAAATGATCAAGCCCTGTGCAGTTAGTGTTTCTAAATAATATAGACATTGACTTTCTAGAGGAAACATGCATTCAATACTTGAAGGGATAGTTCACCCACGATAGTGTATGTATATGGTAGTAGATATTATCTATACAATTAAAGTGTTTGTTTGTTGTTTTGGACCCCATTGACTTTCACTGTATGGGCAAAAAACTTTTTAAAAATTTTTTTTAATATATTTATTTATTTTGCATTTTCCTGTGCTGATTCTGTGGGATGGATTTAAATATGCTAAACTCACTTACTGGCATCTGAAAACATAAATTAGATTAAATATTTTATAAACATGCAAATCTGCAGAGCTTTCAGCGTAGTTCTGCTGGCACCGATTCCTTGTTTGCCTGATTATTGCACACTAAGATTAAATGATTGGCCATTTGTTAAGTAGTTATTTGGGCTGTCACGATTCCTCAATTAAATTTGAGTACTCGATTCCCCAATTGCAATTTTCCCATGTCGAGTAACCGGCAAAATACCGAAAGTGTCGCATTCCATGGACGAGAATCCATGAAACGCATTATTAGACCATTTTCTAAGGCTGCAGGATGTATTAAAGCCATTTAAAAACCATACTATAGCATATATTGTGAATTCACAAAGGCTGCGATTTAATTGAATAAATGTATGCCCTGCGGGTTTAATTTATTTGCGCATTATTAACTCCATCTCTGCATATGCTGTGAGTTTGGGTTGCTTATAACATTCATGAGGTAACAAAATGTGTGCCATTTCATCAGATTTGTAAGGTAAATCATTTATAGTCCTATACGCCAACATCAATACGTTTCTAAATATGCAAACTGTTCATCACAATTTCAAAATAAAAGTTTAAACCCTTGCCCTGAGTTTGCCTGTTTTGATGTCGATTTGGCCACATATTCTTGTTCAAGAAATTACAGTGGCTGTAGCATTTCTACCGTAAAGTGGTCAAATATTAAAGATTAAGTGAAAGTATTAAATGTTCTTTGGCCAATATTAAACAAGTGTGAAAAACCCCCAAAAAAACAATCACTAGGCACTTATGTACATTATGTATAACAAATGCCTCTGTCTGCAGGCATTTGTTATAATACATAATGTACATAAGTTAATTGTTAAAATACATATGATATACATAACATAAAAAGTGTTCTATAAAACCATATGATTACTTGCTTTTGATACTTTATTTGAACCAAATATTATTGCCTCATTCTTATTTTATATGTATTTTAAAACATTTTAAAGGCTATTGTTTGCCTATATTTAAAAAATCTGATTACTCAATTAGTCGTCAAAAATAATCGACAGATTACTTGATTACAAAAATAATCGTTAGTGACAGCCATAGTAGGGCTGATTTTGTTTACATTTTGGGTGTTCAATACTAAGTAATAATGAGTGTGTGTGTGTGTGTGTGTGCGCACGCTCAGAATCCTCTGTTATTTTTTTATTTTTTTTATTTTTTTATGAATGGATTGTACACATGGTGCATGAAATATGCCTCATCATTCATCAATCTGTCCAGTTTTGTTTCTCTTCCTCTCTCTTTACTGATCACCATGTTAATCCTTCATTTTCCCGCCCCTCCTCCCTTCCCTCAGACAGTCCTAGTTAGTTTCAGCTCAGCCTCAAGGGAACCGAGTGAACGGGGAGAGGGATTCTGGGTCTTAATCATTATTCAGTCGTCTTGCTCTCGCTGGTCTAGGATGGATATTGAAGTTGGTTCTTCATTTCTGCTCGACCGTAGTTAATTCAGCTGTGGATGCTCATAATCAGCAGTTACTATCTGATGTAGTCATATTATCTGCTCTGTTCATGGAGCAGTTAAATTCTTTCAAGACGAGGATGTGGCTTCATGATTACATATTATATAGTGTGTGTTATTAAATATTAATCCATTCTAGATGAATGATGCAGATGGTGGGAGATGCCTTATTTGAATCAGTCATGGATTTATTAAAGGGGTGGTTCACTGGTTTTTTTCTAGGCTTGATTGTGTTTATGGGGCGCAGTTTAACATGTCTTAATGCTTCATTTAAAAAAAAAAAACGTGTTTTTCATATATTTTACCTTTATTCTACACCGCCGTTTCCATTGTCATTTGAACGGCCGGATTAACTTCCTGCTTCTATAAAAACCACTCCCTCCGAAATACACAATGTGCTCAGATTGGTTAGCTGGCCCAGTGTATTGTGATTCGCTGAAGCTTCTGGAAACGCCACGCCCCTTACCATTCGTTGTTACATGTGCTTTGGTAGAAATGTAAATAATCGCGTCTATATTATCAAATTGAGCAATTTATTATCAATTTATTGTTGTATTTATGGATCCATGACAACATAAAACGCTGATCACATAGTGCTTTTAAAGTGCAAGTTGTAGTCAGGAACATCAATATTCTGTATAGTAATATTTGGTTGCATAACTGATTCTTCTGTGGAATGTTCAAGTTAAGAAGCAACTAGAACAATTGTAAACAATAGGGAATTCCCTTTAAGTGCAAACAAAGATCAAGTTAAGTCAGGTTTAAATGTGCAAGGCAAATAAAAGCAGCCTTTTAAAACTGGTATTTAGAAACATAACTTAAACTTAAATAAAATAGTCAGTCAAAAAGCCTTTTAAAAAAACACTGACCTATCATTTAGCTTATGTTCACGTTTTTCATCAGAAAGATCAAAATATCTACATTGCAAGGGAGAAGAAAAAAAAAACAGTAAAAAAAATCCTTAAACAGTCTGGCAAAAAGCCTTCTGAAAAACACTGAACTATCCTTTAGCTAATGTTCAAGTTTTTCTTTAGAAAGAAAATTGTCTGTCCACCACCTGTCCACCACCTGTCCACCACCTTCTCTCCTTTTGCGTTTTTTGACACGGCGAAACCAAAATGTTTCCAGACATCTGATTTAAAAGCTGCAGGGGCTGGCACAATCTCATCTTCGGTTTTGTTGTTTTCATCCTTACAAGTATCGCTGTCGGCCATGCTGGCTTGCTGTGAGCTTGTGTGGACAGCGTGCAGCGTGCAATCCTATTGGCTTAACAGCGGTTGTTGTGACGACGCAGCGCAAAGGATCGTGGTCTATGTAGTTAACAATGATTTGTTCCGCGGGACTGTGTTTATTCCTCTTGCTTTTTGACGGACACCTGTCCTTTTAATATTGTAACCCAACCACGACTATATCGAGACACGTTTACCACCGCGATAGCGCGATATCGTCAATTTCGTTACATCCCTAGATAGTAGTAATGATGAAAAGGGTCAAGCAGATGCTCTGCAAAAACGTTTTTTAAAAGGACGTTTATTTCCGTTTGTATTGGTGTCAAAGTGTTTAGATATGCATTTTTGTAAATGTATCGTTTAATTTATAGCATGAACAACTGTTTGTCTATAGAAGTTTGTTGAAGTATTCAGTAGAATTTAGCTAACTGGCTAGCGAAGCAAAAACGCGTTGGTCTTTGTTTACGTCGTTGATGCAACCAAAAATAACAATATAATACATTTAAAAGACATGTACATACAATAAAAACGTACTTACAGTTTGGGGCCCATAAACGGCAGCTTCTGCTTTTAAAGTGGCAACTGCTTCATCTTTCAGTAATAGCCTTGGTGCAAACCCAGCATTGAACTCGTGTAGATTCTAGAAGCTGTCTTCCGCTCTGCCTCCAGTGTAGACAATATCACTGATTAATGGGTTCTATTATCTTTTGACGCTCGCGTCCGGTGTACACAACTCGTCCACTTCCACATGCTGCGCGACATGGCCTCGCCCACTTTGTTGCATGTTCCCGGGGGCAGTGTTTTGCAGGGTTTATGATGTCACCAACTCGGGAAGAAGCTCGTTGTTGTCCAAACCAGTAGTAATTGTAGGCATTAAACTGCCATAACTTTAAAAGACAATAACTCCATTTGCATTGAACTTTCAGCGCTGTAACTTTTGCAGATACTGTTTATGCTCAAGCAGCAACATTACACACTAAATAAAGTTAAAAAAGTGAAATCGCAACGAACCACCCCTTTAAATTTGGAAGCAAGCACATTGCGCACACACATGCACCTTGTCACCCATCCGTACACATGACTTTTTAACCTATTCATCCACACGTATTGAGAAGAATACATCAAGACAGATTTGGTACTAATGCACATGGCAGGACCAAATGTCGTTCTTATGTCCTCATTACACCATCCCTCTTTCTTGGGAAAACAAATTACTGTCTCTTTAACTAATTAAGCAGCCCTGAGCATCTTAATGTCCTCTACTCCGATTAACTTTAAGCCAGGTCACTTTTCCAGGGGCATCCCGACGGTATTACCTGGCATGCTTCAGCCCCCTCCTGCTAACCAAATGGCTGATGGAGCTGTAGCAGCTTATGTCTTTTTTACTGTTCTGGTGAAATGTACAGTGTTTCAATGTGGTGCTTTTTCAGTCCTCTTCTGGGTGCTTGCCAGAATGAGTTATCTAGGGGAGTGTCAACCACATTCTACAACCAAATCCACACAGTAAAAATTAACAATATATTTTTGGTAGATAATATACGCTACTGTTCAAAGGTTTGGGTCAGTACGAGATCTTGTTTTATTTGGTTTTTTTTATAACTTTGATTTTATTCAGCAAGAATGAAATTAAAGGAGAATTTGAAATAAATTAACTTTCTATTCATCAAAGAATCCTGAAAAATGTATCATGGTTTCCACCATAATGTAAAGCTGAAATTGTTTAGAAGATTGCCGCCATCATAACTTTGTAGTGTGCTAAATTTCCTTGTTTTTCTGCAAAGCACTGTCAGATAAGTATTTCAGAGAATTTTTGATGAAAGGCTAGGTCAAAATTTAAGTTCTTTTAAATGGATTATAGAGCATTCAAAGAATGTTTTTAAGAGAGAAGGAAATTAGAAACTTGAATTAGAACCGATATAGCTTGTTCATCATAGTGCACTTTTTGTCAGAATCAGAATGTGCTTTATTCGCCAAGTGTGCACAAACACACAAGGAATTTGTTGTGGTTTTTTTTTACAGAAGCTCTTGGTACACACATACATATGACATGAGAACAGAAACATTTAAATAAGTAAACTAAGAAAATAATAAGTAAAATAAAATAAATAATAATACTAATACTATATGTCCAGTATGATGCCTCATTGAAGCAGATTTAAAATGCCTATTTGATAGTTTATTAGAACTGAAATTGTATGAATGAAAAATATAAATTAAAATAGGGATCTAGTATTGAATTTGATTCAATATTTTAAGAAAAAGAAGAAACTGACTGCTCCGGTGGAGAACAGTGACTGGACCTAAAACCCCTGTATCTTCGTCGCTGTAAGTTACTGAAACCACGCATGAAAACCCACAACACGTGGTAAAGATGCGTTTGTGCAGTGCACCGTGGTTATCACTTTCACAAATAACTGAACTCTGTGTGAACGTAGCTGTATGGAATTAAATACAGGACTGACAGCTGTATTCTGCTGCTGTGAATGTGACCACAGATTTAATTGTTTCTTCTAAGTATTGAAAAACCAGACTTTGTATAAAAAAGCCAGTCATCGTGGACTTCAGATGACACAAACTCTGAATCAACATGCACCAATGCTAAATTTCTATATATTGTAATCATTATGTTCAGAATATGTTCAGAATGTTAATAATTTCTTCAATGAGCTCATTGTTTCTGCCTAAAATTAATACAATATGTTAGCTCACACTGTGCTTTGTATTATCTTTAGAACTATACATTTCTGAAATATGGACATTACTTGGACACAGTCACATCTGATAACATATCATTCTAAATTGTAATGTATTGTAGACACATGCATTTTCTGTAAAGCTGCTTTGAAACAATATTGTGAAAAGCGCTAAACAAATAAGGGCGCTTTCACCGTAGCACTCTTGGTGCACACCCGGGTTCGATTGACATCAGAGTTCGGTTCGTTTGGATGATGTAAATGAGTTTTGCTTAAAAAGGGTGGTCTGGGGTATGGTTCATGTAAACTCCTGCACAGTTCGCTGCTGATATGAATGCAGTCGCACTAAATCGTGGAAGTGAACCACTATTAATGATGTATGATTTGATAAAAATGTGTTTATGTGTGTTTCATTCACTTTCCTGACGAGCGTGACTGACGCAGTGCAAGCAGAGAGCTGTATATCTAATTTCTGCTCACCTTCAGCGTTCTTTTAAACATTTGCGTTATTTGCAGCAGATAGATACAAGTGCAGTTGTGTACTGAAGCTTTGAAAACAAAACCAACAGTTCAAAAACAAAAATATAAAAGTGAGGTAAGTAATGCTATCCATTTTGCCACCTTTTCCTGCGCTGCCTTTACTGCTGCGTCATCGCGGTTCAAACCCAAATAATATAATGTGAACACGGGGGAGGGGGAGCAATCGAACTCTGGTTCGGACCAAGAAATGGAAGCAAGTGTGAAACCACCCTAAATGTGAATTGAATTGAATCATAGAGGTCTGGGATGTCAGATTACAGTAATCATAGGCATTGTAGTTCTTTACTGGAAAAAACCCTTCATTGCATGTGTTCTGGGTGTATTTGTGATCTAGTAGCCCAATTTCACAGCCTGTTATAAAAGCCTCTGAGAAACCAGTGATAGAAAGCAGCGATTTTAGCCCATCACCCCTTGAGGACTCAATCAATACATGCCGGCTTGCATTGAACTACCAACATTAAGCCATGGATTTGCTGTTTTCCTCTCTCTCTCTGTTTCTCTGTCGTGTTGGTGTGTTTATATGCTGGATCAGACATGGCCTTGTGTCATTCATTTCAACAGATGTTGCCTCGCCCCCCCCTGTCAGCTCCCCGGCCTGCCAGGATATGTCTTTTTTTACGCCTCGAGTGATTAGAGCGCCAAACAGGTCATGTATGGTAATGGCATTCTCTGTTGTTTCTGTCATAATGCCACTGCATCCATTTAATATCACTGGTGTTGACAGCAACGCCTCTGTAATCCTTCGAAAGTCAAACCCCTCTCAACAGATACGCGCAAACAAGAGTCAGAGCTGCAAGATCAGAAGAGAGCCCCGAAGCAATTATGGAAGACGCATTGTGTATGTACGGAAAGACTTATTGTGAATCAATTTTATAGGCTGCTTTGTCTAAATAGTGTTTGAGGTTGATTGTGGTCAGCACATGTGCCATATGTATTCAGAAATCAACTTTTCCTTGAGCTTTTGATATATAAGAGGTCATTGTACTATAAGAATATCCTGTAAGTTTCAGAACTGAAAACTTCTTTGTTAGTCCAATAAAAGCTTCGCCAAGCGAACAACTCATCCTGTAATGTGCCTGTCTATGACATGGATAGGTGAAACGCCGCCTCCGCAGAAGAAATCAATGCCTACTTCATCATTGCAATGTTAGCCCCGCCCACTGGCATGTTAGTGACGAGGAGAGAAGAGCGATACAGGACTAAAAATAACATTACCTTTCAAAGGATCCTAATGCTATGAATATGGTTATTTATTTTCAACAATGTGATTGTCTCAGTTGAGCTTTATTTATTTGTATTTGGTACATTTCACTGTGGATTCTTTGGTAAATCAATTGCATTTCGGCGCAGGCTTTGCAAACAGAATTTTACGATATAGACTCGACAGTAATGCAACAACATGTAAGTAACTGTGTTAATTCTAATGCCTGATCTGATATGTAATGATTCATGGACAGTCAGATGTTCTTTGTCTGTTTGTCAGTAAATAAAAACCAGTGACGAAACGGTCAACTTCACGTTGTTTCTCCTAGTAGGATGAAAATAATCTGTTATTTAAATGGTGATTAAATTATATATAGAAAGCGATCAAAGAACGCTCCCTTTACAATCGCTGTCAAACAGCACAAGTTTATCAATGACCAAAACTCCCGTTTTATTCAACGAATCTCTTACATCAGTTACATTGTTGCACTGTTAGTGTGCAGAAATTAAGTTACAATGACGAGGTCACTGCTGTCATGCGCTCAACAACATGTCTGTGATCGGCTACAATGTTCATCACTGTGACCTTTCGAAAGTGAAAGTGAAGTGACATGTGGCCAAGTATGGTGACCCATACTCGGAATTTGTGCTCTGCATTTAACCCATCCAAGCGCGCACACACAGCAGTGAACACACACACCGTGAACACACACCCGGAGCAGTGGGCAGCCATTGCTGCGGCGCCCGGGGAGCAGTTGGGGGTATGGTGCCTTGCTCAAGGGTCTCACCTCAGTCGTGGTATTGAGGGTGGGGAGAGCGCTGGATATTCACTCCCCTCACCAACAATCCCTGCCGGACCTGAGATTCGAACCCATGACCTTTGGGTTACAAGTCCGACTCTCTATCCATTAGGCCACGATCTAAATATAATGCCATAGATCTAAATGTAATGCTATAATCAACGCTTTTCATGATTAGTTAACCTTGAGAGCGGTAATAGTAAAAAATGTGCTAAAAGTTTTCGAGAGAGTAATACTTAGCTTTCAAATGAAAAGATGTTAGCCAATCGCAGCAGTAGGCGTTTACACTGAAGTCTCACAGCAGACACGCCCCTTAAAACAGAGCATTTTAAATAAGATGGCTAAAATCAGAGTAGGAAAAATGCCTTTTATTTCTAAATTGACAATTTTGATGTAAAAAGCATACTAACATTATAAGTGCACCCCAGGAAATATTATAAAACAATAAAACAATGCAGTTCATGACCCCTTTTAAAGTTAGCATTAGATGACCGCAATGGTAACTTGAATGTAAAAATTGGGGAAATGAGCATACATCATTACTAAACATTATTAAATAAAATATCAACTGTAGTATTAGACATTAATCAATATGGTAAAAATATTGTGCATTCAAAATCATTATTCAAGTCAGATGGACTACTTTTATATTTGTCTATCTTTAAGGCTAGACAGACCTGTCTCTATATTCACTTTGATTGTATGGTAAAGACCAGGACATTCAGCAAACCCGCTTTGTATTCCATGTAAAAAATGAATACTTTATAATTATTTTTAGGTGAATTATTCCTTGAAGAATTCGCAGTAGTGAAAAATAATCACCAGTTTTGATCTCATCCCCTGTTCCTCTCCTCATCATATCATATCATATCTGTACTATCCTGGTCAATAAAACAGACTAAAAATAAAATAAAATGGTGGCAAACTTTCAGTGCGATAGACTCAATAACAGCTGATTTTTCAGGCTGAACTGTCATTTATGGGTGAACTTTGTCTTTAAGGACATGATAATCACTTTTTATATGTTCATCCATGTATCAAAAACAAATGTAATGTTGTCATGTGGCAAACGTGTGCCGATATCTAAATAGAAGAGTTTTGAAATCATTCATGACAGAATGTCAAAATAAGGCATTGCCGTTGGGAGGTGATGCTATCAACATGTTTTCTTAATCTTTTTTTCGGGAGGGAAATGTCTCTGTGTGCCAAAGGAAGAATGACACACATTTTGTCTTCCTTTTGCTATCTTTCTTTCCCACTGCATTCGGCCAGTCTCTAACACGCACAAATAGTCTTTCAGGCCATATCAGAGAGTGCCAAGTCAAGAATAGGGCCTCTGTGCCCCTCTTCCTCCAGCGGGCACCCCTCTGGATTGTGTGACCCCAGTGCCATTGTTCTGGCTGCCTGTCTGTTGGCTGACACGAGCAATAATCCTGAAATCTGGCCTCCCTCCAACCTCATTACAGCTCCTGCTACCATTGATCCTGCCCCCAGAGGCTTCCCCTCTGGTGACACTTCCCTCTCGTTCTCTCTTTTAACTCACTCTCTTTCCCACTCTCTTTCTTTTCCTCCCCGTAGGCTTCCTTTTTCACTTGCTATTGCTCTCTTTGTCTTTCACAGTTTGTCATCGCTCTCTCTCTCTTTTTCTCCTGTTGTTTCTCCTTCCTTTCTTTCAGAGAGAGGTGACTCTCAGTCGGCACACCTGTTCTCATTCCCTCGTCCCTTTGGTTATTTTCATGGCAACCATAGGCTGTGACCTCTAAAGCAGAACTGTTGGCTAATGTAGGGCTGGATGATATTTTGAATATATATATGAAAATATTCACAGTGATTTTGTTGGTGATGTGCAACATTGCAAATATTTGTGACATTATTAAATTAAACTTTTATTTGGACATTAATTTTCTTAAAGAATATTTGTTTCATTATCCTTTCATTTGGTGAAACTCATGAGTTTGAGTGTGTCGACATGGTCAAGTGCTTTTATACTATCCGATTTAAACAGTAGAAGCAAAAATGGTATTTAAGTTTGTTAGTTCTAAATGAATAAAACAGATTCAGCTTTTTTGCATGATCACCCAGACATTCCTGGAAATCCCTGTGTTAAATATATATATTAGTACAGTGCAAAAGTCTTAGGCCACCATTAGATGTTGTTTTAGCAATAGTATAATGACCATATATAATTATTTCTCAGTCTCTTTATTAGAATAGAACCAGAAAATACAGGAAATTTGTATGCAGTTGTCGTGAAACTGCACAGGAAGGTTGCAGATCAAAATGCAGTATTTATTTAGAAGGAGTAATCCACAATCAAGTCCAAAAACAGGCAACAGTGTTGCCAACTGCTTTCAATTGAAAGTTGCTAAAACTGGTAGTTAAATGTCACTAGATGACATCATAATGGCAAATTCATTGATCTATATAAATATGAATGGAGATCAGTGGGCAAGAATCTAGATAAGGTTTGTCCAAGAAGTTGCTAGATTTATCCCTAAACTTTTGAAAAAAGTCGCAAAAGGGGCGGGGAAGTCACTAAATCTAATGACAAAATCCCTAAATTGGCAACACTGACAGACTAATTGTAAAACACTTCGANTTTTTTTTTATATACATATTTCCTGTATTTTATGTTTGTATCTTAATAAAGAGATAGAAAAATAAATATGGATGGTCATTAAAACATTTATAAAACAACAAAGCTGGTGGTGGCCTAATATATTTATATATTTTCATATATATAAAATCACCGTTTTTAAAGCTAGTACATCGGTATGTTAATGATAGTTATGTACATCAGGTGCATAAATTGAATATTGTCAAAATGCTGAAAAATATTGAGAGATAAATCTTTAGCAGTAATAATTACTATTAATGGAAAGGAAATAGAAAAACAGACTAAAATATATATATAGATCAAAATATCAAGGTCAAAATGCAGCTCTTGTGAGTGGGAGAGGGTGACATGGAAAGCAAGGAAATTCAGTAAAACAAGGAGAAATGGCTAAAACAGGAAGAGTAAGAAGTATCAGGAGACTGATCTGGAGCTTGTTCTTCTGTCTGTCTGGCTGACTGTTTGTTGGCGTCTGTGTAGCCGAGGCGTGACTAGCCTGCAGTTAATGAAATTAGTGCAGAGGGAGGCAGTGCGCCGACGAGGGAATACTACGAGAAGATCACGTAGAGAAATGTGTGTCAGACACTGAGCCTGAGCGTCACTGTCTCTAGAGGGAAAGAGATGTGAAATGGAAGGAGCAGAATACAATGAAAGACACTCTCTCTGCACTGTGAAATGCAAGATTACTTTAGATATATCAGGAATCTCCTCCTGGAACTGTATAAGGGTTTCAACAAAAAATCTTTGATTCTGCTTCGTTATGATTACTGTGCAGTATTAATAATACACCTATAGAAAATTGCAGTAGTTTTTTTTTTTTCCAACATGCCAGTCTTTTTGTTTGGTGTTGTAATACTTAAGCAATATGACTGCGTCAGCAGCTTTACAGCCAAGTGAGCTGATGCTCTCTAGAATAATGCCCTCTTATATTTAGATAAAGGCCTGTGTATTTGCTCTGAACTAGCTTGAAAGAGTTCATAGGAACCTATCATTTGGACCAAAGAGCCTATAGCCAAATATATTCAAAGTAGCTTCCTCAACATGTGTGGAAATTCAAGATCACACTTCTTGCTCCATCGAAGTCATAGCATTCTCCATTTTTGATCAAGAGGAGGGCTTTCTGGTTCTCCTAATAACAGCTGCACTGAGTTTGGGCTCGTTTAGATTCATTTTAGTGGTGTCTCCATGACATTACTGTCCTTTACTGCATTCTCCAGTTTGTTTCTCAGTAGGGGTGTGAAATACAGAGTCACTGCATCCGTCACTGTCTCCTCACTCTGAGCTTATGACCCTCCTTTCTCCCTGCTCCTACTGCAGTCATTAATTATACAAGATTTTGTCCTTAATGTGGTAGTGCATTGGATCAGATGGGAAGCCCTCTTAATCTGCAGATTTACTATGTTGTTGGATTAGCAGTAGTAGTCAGCCGATATATCGCAAGTGCTGATATTTCGGCCGATCTTTGGAATTTTTTTTTTAAATGCTGGCTTCTGCCGGTAGGTTTTTCTGTTTGGCCAATCTGTTGGAAGAGGGACTTTTATTTTGACGGCTGTCAGATATTCTGAAGTGATTCATATCAGCCATCGGCCACCCTGCTCTCTAAGATATCAGCCATCAAAATCGACCACTAATTTCCATGCAAGATGTTGAAGAACCCTCCATCAATTCACCCTGATTCTCTGTTTAAAAAACCCTGATGTCCAAATTTCCTTTGACACGACACCTTGTTGTCCATCAAATTAAAGTTAATTAAATTAACCCCGAATGGTTAAAATAGCATGCCAACATACTTCATTCCTGCAAGAAATAGTATGTATACTAGGCAAAATATACACATTTTCTGTTTGTATAGAGTAGCCAGATAATTCAATTCAGTTTTAATTACACTACCATTCAAGAGTTTAGTGTCTTTTTTTTAATGTTTTACATTAATTTGATCAAAAAATACCATAAAACAGTAATGTTGTGAAATAATATTTAAAATACCTGTTTTCTTTTCTAATATATATTAAAATGTAATTTATGCTCAAAACATTTCTTATAACTGTTGCAAACCGTTTGGCTGAATATTGTTGTTGAAACCATGTATATTGTTTTTCCCAGGATTCTGAATAGAATTATTAATTTCTTAAAAAAACAAAACAAACGACAACAACAACAAAAAACTTACTAACTCCAAACTTTTTAGTGTTGAGTTTAGTGTTCAAAAAGTAGATTTGCTGATTCATTGCTTAGGCATGTTATTTTATATTTTTTATTTATTTAAGAACAAAATTTATAAATTTATAATTTTTTGTTCTGTGTAGTGAAAATTTATTTTAATTCAGTAAATGTTTAAATTTGATGATGATCCTAATAGTTTTTGTG
Organism: Anabarilius grahami; assembly: GCA_003731715.1. NCBI lineage: Eukaryota > Metazoa > Chordata > Actinopteri > Cypriniformes > Xenocyprididae > Anabarilius > Anabarilius grahami. Next base: position 3,478,808 of record RJVU01036043.1, read on the forward strand.
CCATATATTTGATATAATCTTATAAATTATGATCATTTTAAATTAAGGTGATGTTGCACCTAATTAATTAATCTATGTGCCATTTCTTAATCCTGTAGAAATTTTTCAAGTCATTGCATTTTAACTACTTTAAAGCTACAACAGCAAAGTAGCTTTTCCCCAAAACTATAAGTGCTCCTTTTAGTGTCTTTTTTGTTGTTTTTGTTTGTTTTTTGTAGTTGGGTCATTATTTATTTTCAGGACAGAAGGGCACTTGCCCCCAGCATGCCGTTGTTGTGCCCTTCATCTCACCTCCGGTTCCTGCTGTCGTATTTGCTGGGCCAGCTGTCTCTGCTCGTGTTCAGGTTGGGTCTTGACCCCGGCTGCTCTGCCCATGCCAAGAGATGGCCAACATTTCCAACTTATACATTTCCTTTGCTTTGTATGAGCTATCAGTTTACTGCCTATGCAAACAAGGGTGGTGATTGAGGTATACAGTTTTACTAAAATGATTGGACCTAATTCACGCCCCTGCAGCACCCCGCAGCTTATTTATAACACTTAACAAGAATAGACTGTACAACAGGGGAATCCCTTAACACTCGCATGCAGATTCAGAGGACACCTGTTAAAAATGCCTATGAAATTTATACAAGCCATTTTTATGTTTGCTGCTATTGTTGTCATAGTGTCCATTAGTTGTAGCCTAAATAGCAACAGTGTGTATCATTTGGTCCCGTTTCATTCCCACGGTTGGATTACATTAGCACTGTTGGAGCTAGCATCTGTTGCAGTTTAGCGGCCAGTCATGCCTCATATAACCAGCACCTCTAGAGCACTAGCGGGATTAGCACCGGTATCACGCCAGATGAAGTTCTGGCTCCAGCTGGGCTACCTATATAAGCCTGTGCTATTGGAAAGTTCCTCCTGAGCCTCGGGGAATCCAATAAGCCTCTCATCTTGTGCTGTCATTGGGTGGGCTGTTGCGTAACTCGCCCGGGATGGCTGGACGTGCATCGCGTGGTGGCTTGTTGATCAAAACATTGAGGGGGGAGGTAAGGAGGACTATTTTTAGTAACCTTCATCTATAGCTGAGAGAGAGCAAAAATATAGTGTCACAGGAAGTGAGGAATACAAGCAGTGAAATGGTATAATTACATGAATTTTGATAGGGTAATTTGGGGGTACTTTCCTAATGTCTTTTAGCTTGTTAGAGAAATGACAGAAAAGATATTCCAGTCCAGGAATAAGTTGGTGAGGGAGTGGAAGAAAGGGTCCCGCTACATAACAACTGGGCTATTTCCATGCTGGGATCCTCTTAAAGCTTCTCGTGACACTGTTTTTGCTAGTTGTGGTTTTAATTACCCAGCCACCTCACCAGCCCTTTCCTGTTTTAACATGAAGCTTCCTCTCGTTCATGTTTAATCCCACTGGGGACTACATTGTGTGTGCTAGTGTTGCTTTAGTATTATTTCTGTACCATTATAGTATTTATTCATATTTTGAGTTAGATTTTAATATTTTCAGTTTTAATTTTTAGCAATTTTGTTCTGTCTTTTTTTTCTATGATTTCTATTAAGCTTTAATTTATTTTTAATTTAGATTTTGTCATTTTAATACTTAAGGTATTTTAAGGATTTATATTTTATTTCAGCTTTATTTCAATAAATGTAAACAAGTTTTTTTGATGGCTGTAATTTTAGGCAACGCTGGCTAGTGCTGTCAATGCCTAACTCTCAACAGAGCTTTAAATACTCAATCTTTGGCTCTGAAGAACCTTTGACACACCGAGTTGTGCTGGGATATCAACGTAAGCAGATGCGCTTCCTTTTAATCCTTTTTCCATTGTGTTGTCACTCAGTTCTTGACCGCACAAACTTGCAGGCAACAAGCCTTTGAAAGTTTATCAAATTTCCGTTTTCAGATTTGGTAATCAAGATGCAGGACAGTCCTTTCTTTATTGAACTGCACCACTGTGATAACTGGATGTTGCTTTTGTGTAATATGAGAATGAGTTACTTTCTAAGTGCTTGAGTACGTTGGCGGCAATATATCAGTATTATTTCAGCTTCATTTAAAAACAAAAACAAAACAAGATTGATCATGAAAACACAATTTTCATCAACATTTTTTAATTTTGTGATTTGTAATGATGGCAAATGGTGTCTTGTGGTTTGATTAGAGTCAGATGTTGAATCAGAATCCGCTCTGACAGATTCAAGGGTTCAGTCAGGACAGGATTTGAGGATTCATCAAAGTGATTCAAACAAGTATATGCAAGTTTGGGTCTTTTTAAGCAATTCATCAAAAACCATGACATACAGGGAGAAAAAAACAAGATTATTATGGTTACAAATTATGAACTAACTTTTTAGTTCGTTTTCATTTTCATTGATCTCCATTAAAAGGAGGGAATGAATTGCAAGTTGGCCACTATTTATCCAAAACAAGGAAATTAATTAATTAAATGTGGCCACGAATTATGTTGTGAGAACATTCATGGCCACAATATCTATTTTTTTTGTATTTTTATTTTTTTTAACATATGTCAAGTGCAGGACTCCGTAGCTGTGGACTAGCCCTCTAGTCATCAATTTAACCAAAATGAGCGTCCTCTCACATTGCCTCCCTCCTCACTTTCTTTGCACTTTGAAACATCAACCTCCAAATGTGAGAGAGCATTGAGATCAAAGCCTCTGGTCACCCGCTAGACCGCTGACTCATAGCCCACGTGTGTCCATGCCATCCGGAATTCCTCTTTTCACGTTTTCCTCTCTGCCGCTGTATGTCATGTATCTCCTCAGCTCTCCATCCTTTCCGCCCCACTGCCCACTGTTCTACGCCTACAGAGAGCACCCTCCATCTCAGCAGGGAAATCCCTCCTGTTTGAACCGGACTCTTTCAGCCCTAAAGAGCAAACAGTTATTTTTTTTTTTAACTCGTGTTTATAATCCCTTAAGTACTCGTGCTTAATTGAAAACCCTTGGCCTTGATCATTACAGTCTCCCCCCTCAACTGCTGCGCTCAGCACGTCATTATGTATATTGTGAATCATAGCTTTCAGATTAATGATTCATATCTGTTTTTTTCCTCTCGCTCTCTTACTATCTGTGTTATTTTATTCATCGTTACGGCTGGATAGATGCCAGAATGGAGTGAATGTAGTCTTGAACGTATCGGTTGACTCACAACACAGAACAACAAGGGATGTGCAAAAGCATGTGGATGAGTGTTTTTGTATCATTTGAGTCTTGCATTTCTTTAATAAATAGGGTAAATGTGTGCAGTAACCCCCAAAAGCATGTCTCTTAGAGTCTGCATGAGACAGTTGTGGTTTGTTGTGGTTGTTCTTTATTTCCGTGTCGTCTGCTGCCCCTATTGACTGTGCAGCCATGAGGGTGGCGCCATGATCTAATCAATCGCTGATGTTTTCAGTTTGGAGCTCGGACAAAGTGACCCAAATTTATATCTTATTGACAGGGATGCAATATTAAGGTTGGGGAAGCTGTAACTTACTTAAAACTACTAGCAGTTTATATTTAAAGTAATCAAATAAATAAATAAATAAAGCAGTTTGACTGTCATTTAAGTAGTGATTCCAGGTATTTTCAAACTTTGATGCATGGAACCCCTACAATTAGTTTTTGAGTGAATCTTAAGGTGATAGTCATCTGTTTAATACTAGTTCAGTACAAATAAAAGCGCACAATAATAAAACTAGAAAATGGCTTTCAGCAGTTTAAAATGGTACTAAAGTATTAACTGCTGTTTTATATTTTTTAATATGTGAAATATTTAGTGCTATATATTCAATGACCATGAAGAGCTCTCTTTAAAAGGCAGTTAATGTAAAGAGCCCAATCATTTCTGTAATCTGGAAAACAGACAGAATTGTGGAATCCAGTCATAAAAATTTAATTTTCTGTATAATACTGAAGGTCACAGAGTTTGGCCAATTCTGGATGGATAAATCAAAAGCACGGCTGTACAATGAATCATATCGCAATATGGAACAGTAAAGACAGCATGCATGAATTTCTCTTCACAAAAATGTTACCATTTAATAAACTATTGTCATATATAAACACAGAAGTTTGAAGGTCTTCACAACAACCCACCAAAATATAAGTTTGGTTTAACTTGAAGAAATTATTTTACTGTTGTACAGTAGAATGTAAAGTGATGATGATGATGATAATAATAATAATACTACAATTAAAACATTAAGGAATATCACATCACTAGGGCTGCACGATTTGGGGAAAATGTCATATTGCGATTATTGAGGTCAATATTGCGATTGCGATATGCGATAGCGATATAATAAACAAATAGTATCATGAGTCATCTCGCTTGGTTCTCAATGAAAATGCACACACAGATTATTGATAATGCTGAAATGTGTATTTCTCAACTCAAACTAGCAACAACAACCAACAAATGCACAGTGTTTTCAAATTAAAATATTTTTCCAAATTAAATAATAACATCTTTGCATTACTGCAAACTTGTTATAATCCCATTTAAAATGTTTGTTTCTTTACTAATCTGTAGTTGTTCAATGGATCACAAAACAAACAAACAAACAAACATCACGGTTATGACGTCACGGATCGGATCATTTTTCGGATCAGCACAAAAAAAAATTTGGGGGATGGGGGTAACTTTGCATGTATTACTTAGCCCACTTAAACTACTCTGATACCACAGCATAAACTACTAGCCTAAGTAATACATTATTAAAGGCAAGTGAACAGACTGTAAAAAGAACAAATACTGTACACCAATTACAACAAGCATAGATACAACAAAGTTACAAATAAAGTACAAGGTCTAACTGTAGTATTAATTTTCATGCACAGAAATGTAATAATTAAATGTAAAATGACACTGGTCACTGTATAAATTTAATATAGATTAATAGCAGGTATTTATAGGTTGCTGTCACTTTAAGAGTAAGACATGCACGGCACACATCAGATAGATACACATCTGAATTCTCACCTCCTTCACTTAAGAAATTAACCGAAAGTGTTTACGAGAACTTGCTGAGAGGGGTATTTTGACTGACATAATGCGTGTATGTGACCATCCAAGTGCATTGAGGACGCGAAAGATAAATCAATTTGGAGTTCGCGAGCTATAAAGCGCCTCTCTCTCTCTCTCTCTCTCTCTCTGTGCGCGCGAGCCTTGTATGTATGTGCGTCATGTGCGCACCGATAACAGCGCTGCGTGCGATACCGAATTAAATCCTTTTGCCTCTTCTATCGCGCTGGAATGGTTTTATATCTATTTAATGTGTAAACTAGCAAGACAAACACGTTCAAATGATAACCTTTCACTCTATTGCGGTTAAAGTTGCAATTGATCCGCGAATCACATGCGTGCTGAACCGTGGGCCTTGGTCCGTACGGATCACGGATCAACAACGATCCGTTTAACCACAACTAATCTGGGTTTATAATCTTATAGCCAAAATAGCGCCATATAACAGAGGTAGCGTTTTTTCTTGCCACCAGTTCAGTGACCGTTTGCTCCGCGTCCATCTTTACGCGTTCTCTGCGCTGCACACCGGGAAAAGTCGTGACATGACCATGCGCGCCACACGTGCCACTGCCTAAACTGAAACTGACTGCTCTTCTTTTTATTAGCGGTGTATAAATTGGGCAAACAGCTCTCAGAGAATGGGTTGTCGTGTCCACACATGTATTTATTTATTTATTAAATTATTATTATTATTTTATTTCATAAAATCGCAGCATTTTGCGTCATATAATCGCACAAGCTTGACATCGCGATTGCGATTGCGATATGATTAATCGTGCAGCTCTACACATCACACAAATTTTCATCCATTTTTGACAGCACATTGTAAAAAATAAAGACATTACATTTTATTACGTTTTAAGATTAATTAAATTGTTACATCTATAAATTGATTGCCACTGTCTTTTGATAATAAATTTGAATGTGTTTGTATATTACAATTTTTCTTTTCATAAACTGTGTACTGACAGTAAAGATCTNATTGAATGAGAGACCTGAGCCTATCTAGGATATCTAGGAACCAGAATATATATATATATATATATATATAAAAACAGATTTTTGGTTATACAGCACAGTTACAGTAGAGCTGCATGATTAATCGTTATAAGACTGCGATCTCGATTCACACACCCACGTGATCTCATTCCTCAATAACAATGATTTGCCTGTGTCTATTAAACCATTGACCAAATCACACCAGAACATTTAAATCTTAAAAGTTTATATCTCTAATATAAACTCTGATGTCTATGGTAGGGAACAAAATAGAGCAAATCACCCTTTAAACGTAACTAAATAATGATTGTCAATTACATCCTTACACCACTAGGTGGCGACAAGTGACTGTTAAAAAATGTATTTGTCATTGAATCATTCATTCAAGAGATTCGTTTAAAAACACTGATTCATCCAGTAATGAAACAAGTGAAGTCTTTATGAGTGAGTCATTGAATCATTCTTTCAAACTGATTTTTTTAAATTTTTATTTTTTATAATTCATTCAAATTAATTAAACATTAAATAGACTGCTGCACTTAACATTTTGTCAGAACCTCTAGTCAATTGCATGTTATTTTATTTGTCTTATCAGAATTATGGGAGAATCGTGATCTCTATTTGAAACAAAAAAATCGTGATTCTCAATTTTAAAAAACACCTGCATTAGTTTCACTTTGTAATGTCATTGAATCATTGAAAAAAATAGCAGTAAGAGAAATTAATAAATCAGAATTTTTAATTTAAATAAACAAAAAAAAAAAAAGTTAATATTTCAGTGATGCTTTGGATGAACAATATAAGCGGTACTTTTCTATGGCGAGCAACTTCTATGTTGGGCTTGTTCAGACAGTTACAAGTCAAGAATCTAAAGAAGAACGATTCAGTGTAATTGGCGTTCGGTGCCGCTTTATAAAGGTACAGTGCCAACCGCTATTCACGCACTTGAACGCCGTTGAAAAACTTTTTTTTTTTTTTTTGAGGATCTCCCACACCCCCCTGCAGTACCCGGCGCCCCCCACTTTGTGAGCCACTGAGCTAACTTGTGGAGAATTGAAACCACCATGAGAGTTTTGTTGGGTACTTTTTTCCTAAAAAGCTTGTTTGTTTTGTTTTGTCATGTCTCTTTTTATGTGTGCGCTTACTTCCTGTAACACATCATCGGCTGCAACGCATCACTGCAGATGGTTGCACACAATACCTCAACCTCATGTTTAGAAAAGACAACATATCACATCTTTGAAACCAGTAGATGGCTTCTTAGATTTTGGCAGTTTGTTATGAATAAATGTGAAGTATTTTCTGCACCACAAGTGTCAGCAACATGAAATGGCAAAAACAACTGTTTTTAAACACGTTTCCTGTACACTTGCCCGTCTTCCATTGGTCAGACAAACTGATAGTTCTGTGACTCCTGCCCCAAACTCACACCATGGGCCAATGTTGCTGTGACGGGATGCTCTAACAAACAGAGCAATGTTTTGCCTAAAAAAGTGAATGGAGGCTAACTCCCTAAATTCATTAAATTGTTTCCAGATGATGAACATGTGCTCAGCATGTCACACCTACAGCTGTTGGAAAAACAAACGGTGCATTCATGATGTTCTCTGTCCACAGGCCTGTGAAATGCATTTAGGTTGCTTAACAGAGTTTATAAACCTCAATGACTCGCCTGTGTCAGAATTAGGACAGTTGCTGTGCTGTAATACAGCTTGACTGAGACCATCATGGATGTATTTGATTTTAATTGAGGTCAAGAGGTCAAAAGTGAAGGGTGGTACTGACATCCTTTCTGTTAGGGGCTCCAGTTTGAATGTGCTTAATCTTTTTTTCTTTTTTTGCTCCATTCTCAAATTGCTTCCCACTGTTGTTTTAATAACAGTGATCCTAAGATGAGTGTAGCCAATTTACTGTGTGCCATCTGCATTATTTATTAGCACAATTATTAATTATTTATTGAGCACTGTCATGAATGGGACTGTTGTGTTTACACATGGAGAGTCGTTTCACTGAGAAGGGCATTGTGTGGTATGAGATGAAGTCAAGCTGGATCTTATTCTTATTAATATTAAAGGTTAAAACTAAAAGTAGTCCAACAAATTCAATTGCAAGGCTATTTATTTTTAGATATAATAACTCAAATAAAACTCTTCGATAGAAACAAATCTTTGTGTACAAATCAAATGTTAATTTTAACCTTTAATATTTTAGTAATATACCAACTGACAGAGTTCCCTGTATAGTTTTACATCATTAGCTCTGAGATTTTTTTTCCTTAAAAGTAACATGTACTAGTCTGTACCTGATATCCAAATAAATCAATTAAATTGAATCAAGATCGGATAGAATCGAAAGGTTGTGAATCAAAATAGAAATTTGAAATTTGTCAATACCCAGCCCTATGTATAATATAGTGTAAGTGCATTTCTTTTTTTAAAATGCTCCTCTTTAGAGTATTTTTTTTCTAGCTAGCCATGTATCTAATGAGCTAAGGACATTGAATGAGGTAATTGTGACACTGTTTACAAACTGTTTTATTGACGTCTTTCTGCAGTTGAAACACTGATCGATCGATTACATGAGGCATGATGCATTTCAGAATGTTCTACTGTATCTTTCAACATACTTGTTCATTCATGTTTATTTTATGCTATAACTAATAGTAAAGAGGAAGAGATGATCAGTTCACATGCGCTCCGTGCTGCCACTTAAATTGAGGCGGCTACAGCGACCTGTCAAGCCACATTAAAGAGCGTTGTAGTTTTTCCCTCATCTCCAACTCAATGCTTATGAATGCCCGTACAGCTGTGCACATTTTACTTTCGCTTTCGAATTAGCGGCGATTCAGGGGTGGCAATTGTTGAATGGTGGGTTCATTCTTAATGAAAAACACAACAACAAAACAGTACAATGAAAAAATATTGCCAAATAGGCACTTTTACATTTCACTTTGAAACCAAATCTTCCACCATTGTCTTGTCAGTCAGCTCACCTCACCCTCGTCACATGATAAATAAAATCTGACTCCGGCTGCTGATCTGTGCTGCTACTCACATCATGTGTCTGTCGCATTGCACAGCATTTTCACTTTCTATTGGACATTTATCTTCTATTCCCCAAAACAGTAGAGAATAGTGTACTTTCTACTTCCTAAAATACAACATTTTGTGGCAAAGCTAGTAGCAAAGCTTTGCTAGAATAATGTTATTTACTTCATTAAAATAATTTGGACTTTGCTTTTGGGGACATGAGGATGTTTTGTCAAATGTTGCTAACCTCTGACATAGTTTCCTCTCCAAAGTAGCTGTAGCTGTATCTATATAAACCCACCCACAATCACACATACAGCTTACAGGTCTCACTTCCTCAGTGTCTTTAGGCTGTCACTTGCAGCATACACATTTTAACCTCTTTAGTGTCTTGCTTTGTCTTACACTTTTTTTGTTGCCTCTCTTACACACATAAACACACACTCCTTCAAATATGTTCAAGCTTTTAGCTTTGACCTCTTTTAGTATGCCACAGAAATGTTCAGTATGTGAAGCTTTCAGTCTTACAGCTTCAGCTGTGTATTGTTAATACTCTTAAAGGGATAGTTCACCCAAAAATGAAAATTCTGCCATTAATTACTCACCCTCATGTCATTCCAAACCCGTAAGACTTTCGTTCATCTTAGGAACACAAATAAAGATCTTTTTGAATTCTGAGAGCTTTCTGTCCCTCCATAGACAGCTACGCAACTGAAACTTTGACGCCTCAAAAAGTTCATAAAGAGATCGTAAAACTAGTCCATATGAATTGAGCGGTTTAGTCCAAATTTTCTGAAGAGACATAATCGCTTTATATGATGAACAGATTTAATTTAGGCTTTTATTAACATATAAACATTCATTAACTTACACATCAGTCGTGGTAAACATAAGCTCAAGTATTTTCGCTTGACATGCGAGAACCAATGAGGTTCATTCCAGTGTGTTATGCAGAATGTTTGAGCTTCCGCAAGAGGTTTGTCCTCGCGTGTCAGTCAGTTAAATCAATTATATGTGAATAAAAGCCTAAATTAAATCTGTTCATTATATAAAGCGATCAAGTCGCTTCAGAAAATTTGGACTAAACCGCTCAATTCATATGGATTAGTTTTACAATCTCTTTATGAACTTTTTCATATGTTTCGTAGGCTGTCTATGGAGGGACAAAAAAGCTCTCAGATTTTGTCAAAAGATCTTCATTTGCATTCCGAAGATGAACAAAAGTCTTACGGGTTAGGAACAACATGAGAGTGAGTAATTAATGACAAAATTTTCATTTTTAGATGAACTAACTCTGTTTAAAACACTTGTTGCTTTGTGTAATACATTATCATAAATAGAGTGTATGTAGTCAGAGTGACCAGAGTGACTGACAGTCATGTTTAGACTTTACACAACCTCCACTGAAGATAATGATTGTTTTACACAATGTACTGACACCTTGTTCAGATTGTTCTCATAAAACAAAGAGTATAAGGGTGTTTGTCGTGTTTCTTTTCCTTTGACTATTTTTGCACAGGAACAGTTCACCCATAAATGAAAAATACTATCTTTATTTACTCACCCTTACGTTACAAACTCATGCTGTTAACATTTATCACAATGTCAGAAGACTTTGATAAAGATGATGATGATGATGGTGATGATTATTGTTACTATTGTTATTTAAATATTTTGTCATTTGTGAAGCAGCTCCTGGTCACCTATGAACTGTCATTGTACGACAAGAACTCTTTAGATTCATGGATAAATAGCGGCTAACGGGTTTGGAATGGGCAACTAAATAGAGCAAGATATTTTTTATTTTTTGAACTATTGGCTTTTGGTTAAATTTGATTTGATTGCTGTTGATTTTATATGGAACTATGGATTTTGATCTTTTCCAGCCATTTTCCAGCTATTTCTACAGGTTATTGACTTTCTTGTAAAGTTCTAGGTTTGTAAGTTGTATAGATGCATAACACAAAAGTTTTTTTTTTCTTTTTTCAAATTAACCACAAACTGTATCTTAAGCCAGTTAAAGTGTGGCCTGTAATAGACTGAGTCAGTATTACACTGTGTGTGTGTGTGTGTGTGTGTGTGTGTGTGTGTNGTGGATGCCTGCCGGCGATTCAGTTTAAGCTGCCCTTCTTTCATTCATCTGTTCCCTTGGGCTCAGTGTGCCTGTAATATCTCACATTTCTTTTTCCACTGGCTGTCACCAGCCCTAATATTGACTTAATCTACCTGCAATCTAAATTGAGTGATTCTAGGGACCATGATAAATATACACACATATCTATTTGTTGTTTTTTGTTGTTTTTTTTGTTAGTTAGTTA
>RJVU01036043.1:3490199-3577987 GCA_003731715.1 Anabarilius grahami
TACTTTTATACAAAAAAATTATATATATATTTTATATATAATTTTTTGTAATAAATGAATTTTTCTTTTTTTTTTTAATAGACAGTCATAAGAAAAAATCCTATGTCAGCAGCTAAGCAAGTGCTGCTCTATAAGCATCACATGCTGCAGAAAAGCTTCAGCTAGAGGTTATAGGTCAAGTCTTAAGCTTCTCAGAGTCTGACACTTGTTAAAGACATAATCTTTAATGTAATCTTGTTAAAGGTGATTTGTTTTCACTGGCTGGGAGATCTAAGCTTTCATATTATAAATAGCCATTGCTTTTATGAAATAAAAGCTGATATTTCATTATAGCTAAATAATTTATTCCTCCGTCTTTTCCTCTTTTCTTTGTCTCAGGTTATGAAAAGACAGAAGACACTTCAGAGAAGACTTCTCTAGCAGACCAGGAAGATTCCAGACGAATATTTATCAATCAGCCCCAGTTTACCAAGTTCTGCAGTAATCGTGTCAGGTAAAGCCACACTCACACCTGTTACTCTTATCTCAAAAAGGGTTGCACAGAGTTAAAGGGCTAGTTCACCCAAAAATGAAATTTCTGTCGTTTAATTACTCACCCTCATGTCATTCCACACCTGTAAGACCTTCGTTCATCTTCAGAACACAAATTTAGATATTTTGATGAAATCTTAGAGGTATATGACTCGTCCATACACGGCAATATAATCAACACTTTCAAGGTCCAGAAAGATACTAAAGACATCGTTAAAATAGTCTATGTGACTGCATGGGTTTAACCTTAATTTTATGAAGCGACGAGAATAATTAATAAAATAATTAATGACAGTAATTTCATTTTTGGGTCAACTAACCCTTTACAATTTCTAGGTGGTGGATGAAGCAAGTGTTGATTCCAAAAACTTATTTTATTACTTATTTTAGTACTGAAAATGTAGTGTTTAAAATAGGGGTGCATATTTAAATTTGTTGTTTTACCTAGTAGCTGTTTGTGGTGTTCATTTTCATGAAATTAATATTTTTTTTTTTTTCAGCAAGGATCTATTAAATTGATTTAAAAAAAAAAAATTGACATTAAAGACATTTGTTACAAACTGTTCTTACATTTATAATGTTTCAAAAGGCTGTTCTTTTGAACTTTCTATTCATCAAAGAAAAAAATCATCATGGTTTCCACAGAAATATTAAGCAGCACAGCTATTTTCAAAATTGGTGAAAGCAACAAATGTTTCTTGAGCCACCAAATCAGCATATTAGAATGATTTCTAAGGGATCATGTGACACTGAAGACTGGAGTAATGATGCTGAAAATTCAGCTTTGCCATCACAGGAGTAACTTGCGTTTTAAAATATTATTCAAATAGAAGTTATTTTACTGTATTTTACTTTCTGCACTGAATTTTTTTTTTATCAAATAAATGCAGCCTTGATGAGCATAAGAGACTTCTTTCAAAAATATTAAGAAAATCTTACTGAACCCAGATTTTTTTTAATGATACTGCAGTAGGGGTGGGCGATATGACCAAAATCTTATATCACGATATGAGTAATTTGATATCACAATAACGATATATATCATGGTATAGGAATTTTTGCTTTAAATAAGGTTTTTATGATATCCAAATTTTTCATACCATTGAAATTTCATAATTCTTATCACCATTTTTAATATCATTAAAAATAATTAAATTAGCCTAAAACATTCTTAAGCTTACTGAAGACAAGTAAACAATGATAAAGAAAGAGCAAAGAAAACAAACTACAATAGAACAGACACAGACGAAATAGACCTAGCTGAAAAACTTAAAGCACTAGAAATACTACATAAAATGTATAAAGTAATCAAAGGTATAAAAAACAATGCATAGTCTTTTCTGTGTAAATTAAATTGTAAATACATGTAAATACATTTATTCATATTAAAGTTACAAAAGCAAGCAGTGAGAGATTTTCTCTTTTTGTTTTGATTAGCATTAATAATGACAGCAGGTAAATTTGGATGCTCTTCCTTTAAGACTGTCTGTACCGATCAATTATACTCAAGCCTTGTCTTTCTCAACTGAACCTTCACTTAAGACATAAATGGCTCTATTTACTTCCAAATACGTGGTCACTTTGACACATAGGTATGTGTATTTAACCGTTCAAGCCCAATTAGGCATCAAAAAGTACTCCGTTCAGCCCTCACGCGCTCTATGAGCAGCAGCTTCATGTCACGCGTCTCTCAGACAGAGTCTCTTTTGCTGCTGATTTTGCCTTTTTAAGGTTTAAAACCACTTGGTTTTTAAACCACAATGCTTAAAAAAACGCATGTAAATGCTAAGCTTTCGTGGCTGTGCAGCATATCAACCTCATGTGAGCGTAACCATGATGGAGAGGATAGTTCAAAATTCTTGACAAACTTCTACCAGTTAATCATGTCTACCAGTATATCGCCCAGTATATCAGTATATCATGCTGCACCAAATTCCTTTTTAGGATATATTGTGCTTTATAACTCTTTTTAACATCAAGCACGTCCTGCTCTTTATAGTCTCATTCATGCATTTCATCACTCTGAAGTGTCAATAGTGCTATATATTTACATACTGCGATATACGGTATAACAAAGTCTCTAACGGTAGACATTTTATTCTGTGGTAACAATATATATCATCATGCCGCCCAGCCCTTTACTGCAGGCAGCAATGCATCTCAGTAGGTTTCAGAACAAAGCTCATATTTAATGTCAGAGGGAAAAAAATAAAGTTTATTAAGGCTGTTGAACAGACTGTACTGCCACAGATGGATGGATCAAGAAGGATTTGAAAAAGATTTTGAAGATTGGGTGAGAAGGAACTGTGCGAATAAAGTACCACATTAAAACTAGTGAACTGTATTTGACAAAGAGGAAGTGTTGCCATTTTCTAGCCACTACAACAGCTCACTGTGTCCCGAGTTACATATGAAGTCATAGTGATTGTTAAGAGGATGTATGGCAGACAGAGAGGAGGTAGGTGTAGGTACTATGGTTACTATCAAATATCTGCTGAATCACACGCTGAATTACATTGAAGGAATAGTGTACCAAGTCAGTGAAATGAGCTAATTTTGAGCAAATAGTTTGATTGGTTTTGAATCCAATGTGAGTTTAAGATGCTCCGTCCCTTGAACGTTCTCTTAAGTTGTTGCTTGATGTTTTTTCTCTCATCCTGCAGTGAGAGAGCAGTCATCCAGATGAGATGTCACTCTCAGACTGCAGCTCTTCAGTATTGAAACCCAAAAGCATCTATTTGATAGTTCCATCTAGTGATCATAACGCCCACTGCAGTCTGAAATGAGCATAAACAACACTGAGTTTTGCTGTCTCATGTCTGGACTGTTTATCAGTACTTATAGCTTTACTGTATATAGAGGGCTGTCTCTCATGCGCTGGATAAAACAGTAGCTTTGAACAGTCAGCTCCACTGTCAGACCAGGTTAATGTTTGCATTCCAGCAGCATGAGCGACTGGGAAGTCCTGCTTGCTTATGTGTATGTATTTTACAACACGTAAGCTGCCACGAAAATAAAACAGGCTTTAGTTGTAATGTGCTTGTCACGTTTTAGTTGTAATCAGTAGGTGTTCAGTCAGAAAGATCACACGCAAAGGGGAGGATATCATTTTCATTTCCTGGTGCAGTTGTTCGCCTAGAAATGGTAACATTTAATATAGCATTCAAATGCATGTTGTGTTCCTTCAATAAAACAAGAAGCAATTTAAAAGCCATATTTTACTCTTAATTTTAGTAATCTTTAACCCAATTATTTTTAAGTTTCTTGCATAAAAACATACATTTAGTTTTGCATGACCATTTTCCACCCTGACTCTGACCCCTTTTGCTATTCTATTTAGACTTGTATATAAATGCCCTCCTTTATGATCGGCTAACCTTGAAACTTGACAATTGTTATTCACCAGTTCAGGCCAATATGGTTAATACCAACCATAATGGTGACCTCCTACTTTCACTGTGGCCTTACTTCTGGAAGTATTTTTTCCTTTTAATTTTTCTCCCTAGGCATTTAACATTTTCAATAAAGAGCCTTGAACCAAATTACATAGTTTCAAAATGAATCAGTAGATTATAACATTTCAATGTAAAAAAACAAACAAACATTGGGCAGAAAAAGATAGTTACAGATTGTGTGATTGGATTTAACAAATTATTTACTATATATTTACTATAATTCCTATAAAGACACACTACCGTTCAAAAGTTTGGGGTCGAAATTTTTTTTTCTTCTTTTCCGTTCAGTTAAGTCTGTGGACTGTGTCAGGTAAATATGTAAGCTGTCCGCCATATTGGAACGGTCAAAACACCGATCCGTGAACAGTTGAGAGCAAGTTGACTGTATCTGCAATCGTAGTTAGCTGAAGGCATCAGCTAACACAACATTAAAACATTACCATAGTATAAAAATCTGTAATATTGAGATAATATATATAAAAACACAAACAAACACATTATCACCTGTAAAAGATAATCCCATTTCTTAGGGAATTTAAATATTGGCGGTTTCTTAAACAGAAGCTGCACAGGGTTGTGGCATCATTGATTTTTACTGTAATTCACATCACGCTAACCACTCCAAGATGGCGGGTGTGCTGATGTATCTGGAGCGGTGAAATATAGAATCTATGTATGCATTGCTAGGGTCTTAATGGGCTACGTTTTAGTCATTATTTCATATTTGTTTCGTTGTTTGACAACAGAACCAGAAAAATATGTAAATGAGAACAGTGTTATTGGGAACTCTGCTGTATTAAAATACTGTATGTGTGACACAGATATGCTAATTATGTCATCTAAACACTTTTAAATTGTAATATTTTACAATATTACAGATTTTATTTATTTATTTATTTTTTTTCATTAAATAAATGCAGCCTTGGTGAACATTCAGTAGAGATTTCTTTTAAAAACATAAAAAAATTAGAGTAACACTTTAGTTTAGGGTACTTTATAAAGCACATTAATGCCTTATTCTGCATGACCATATTCTTCATCCCTTAATCTTACCCAATACCTAAATTTAACAACTATCTTACTAACTATTAATAAGCAGTAATTAGGAGTTTGAGGCATAGTTAACAATTATAGTGAGAATTGGATGCTAATCTGAAGTGACCAAAAATTCTACTGACCCCAAACTTTTTTTAGTCGTTTTTATGTCTTATCAGGAAACACACTTTATTATGCTTGAACGATACATGTAACAGCTAGCTAATTGTGAATGGGAGTTTTGATTCCAGAAGACTGAAATGCTTATGGTTGTGACATTAAGCTGCAAAAACAGGTCACCAACATTGGCTGTAACAAGTGGCGTGACTTTGTGTGATGAATGATAAACAGTGCCTACATAGTACATTTAACTTGTTTATTTCAAAAGAGCACTATGTCATGGACCAGTTTGAGAGCTGTTTGTGTTAGATTAAGCCTTTATATACATACTCCTTTGTGTGGCTGATGTGAACTGTTGCTGAAGTTCAAGTTGTTACTTCAGTGGACCTTTACTATCAGAGCTGATCAGGTAAACCGCTACTCATAGCATTGCTGTAGGCTTGAACAATCAAGACTTGCAAACCAGTCTAAAAGGAAGAGGAATCTCAAAGAATGTCATTTGAAACAAAATACTAACATATGCTTTACCTAAATAAACACAATCTTCTGGTGTTTGGAATGTAGCACACATGCTAAGTTGTATTAAATTACATAATTGTACTCCTCACAGGATATTTTTATCATAAACAAAAAAGAACACATTTGCTCCTCACACTGTGTGCCTTAGAAAAAATGGCAAGTTGAGGCGTTTGCAAATACACCACCTCCAACAAAGCCGCAAACTTCGCTCCATTAAAATGATTAACAGAACGTGGTTAAACCCTGAGGTGCATTTTGATGAGCGGTTACACTAGTCACCACAGCGACTGCCCGATGAGCCAGTGTCCCGAAGCCCTCGTGCAAGATACGTTTGTTTAAAAGGATGATGACGCCAAGTAGTGCTAAACGAGCTGAGCGTGTGAGCTAAGCAGCTGGCTCTGGTCTAGAAGCAGACCTAGATCTGGTTTCTGGGGTCGTGTAGAGGAAATGAGAGGAAAGACGCAGGTCGGCTCTCTCTGCTCCTTCATGAGAAAGCTATTTACTACTATGTCATGTTGAGATTACGATGCCCACCAAAATATTTATAATCATTTTTAAATGAATTTTGTACTAGTAAACACTGTCAGTAAAATTTTTGAAAGGTTCTGAAGAACTTATTATACTGAATAAAGATGATTTATGATTTATGATTTTACAATTGTAACAGTAACCCTAACAGCTATAAAAGTGAATGGTGCTTACAGGTCCAAAATTTCTGGGTGGTACAGTTGCAAACATTTACTCGAAACTCCTTAGCATTTTGCTAGTGATTGTCTCATTTCCTTTTTTGAATTTCTCCCCTAGATACATTTGACTTTTTAAAAAATTTCTTTGTGCTTGATTGAGTATGAGGACAGATGGAGATCTCACTCTTCACTCTTACTCTCCTCCATAAATTTGAGTTGCCCAGCAACATGGAAATGTGTTTCTTTATCTGAAGAACAGTAAAAGCAGCCACTAGCTGCTGTTAGCCACCTGACGCACACAACTACACTGATCAAAACCTGAAAACTAGCCAAGAGAAAGCAGAGAAAAGGGAGAACGACAGGTCCCTGACAGAACTTTCCATCTCGTACAGTGCTGCTAATTGCTGTGCTACGGTGTGCCGTGTGCCGTGGACTGATAAGGATCTTTGTGAAGACCGGATCAGTGAAATGTAGAGGCAGTGAGAGGACACGTATCACTTTCCACTTTAAGAACGTTCATAGACTGTTTGTCTCTCCAATATGGCTGTGTTGTGTTGTGTTGTGTTGTGTTGTGTTGTGTTGTGTTGTGTTGTGTTGTGTTGTGTTGTGTTGTGTTGTGTTGTGTTGTGTTGTGTTGTGTTGTGTTTTGTTGTGTTGTGTTGTGTTTTGATGGGCTGATAATTGTATTTATACATTATATTTTATGTTATGTTAGTTAATAAACAAATGAAATACAGATTTTCTGATTTGAAATAATGTTTCTTGGTGGCTGAGAATATTTTATTTTATTTTATAATTTATAACATTTTATTGTATATTAGTTTATATTATATTTATTATATATGAATCATTAATTAATACAAATGTAATACTGTTATTCTGATTCTGTTTCTTGGTGTTCTGAGAATATTGTATTTTTGTATTTTATTTTTATATTTTATTATTTGAATCATTGGTCAATACATTTAAATACCAATATTCTGAGCGAGTGTTGAATGAGTCTTTCTTGGTGGATCGTTCTTTTGGAAAGTGGGTGGATAAAGAGGCAGGTGTCAGGGTTCAGAGTGGGACGTTTATCTCAGTCTAAAGTGACTTTGCTGTCTTGGGCCTAATGTGAGCATAAATCAGTTGGCAGTCTAAGAGATGGAGGCTCTGGCAAGCTCCCACCATAGTTCACTCCAACTCAGAGCTCTTTAGTCTCTCTCTCTCTCCTCGTCAAACTTAGCTGTTCTTTATGGTCATTAACTGCCTCTCTCCATCACTCACTGTGTTTGTGCTTGTGTCTTGGGCTGCACTGAAACTGGGTTTGGCCAGGAGGAGAAAGTTTGATTTGTGCTGTCAATCAGTATCACTTTTCATGGTATAATAGTGACCAACTAAAACTAAAAACTGAAAACATGAGAAATTAATGGATGATAAATAAAATATGCCAGCACAGTCTGCAGATGATGTCAGATGGTTTTATATTGTGGTCATTGTTAGAATGTAACCACCTTTCTCATTTCCTTTCTCTTTTCTTTGTCTCATACAGCACTGCGAAGTACAACGTTCTCACATTCCTGCCTCGATTCCTGTACTCTCAGTTCAGAAGAGCAGCCAACTCCTTCTTCCTCTTCATCGCACTTCTGCAGGTAAGACTACAATGTCAATCCTCCAGGGCAGGAGTACCGTTGACAGGCTGGAGAGATTAGGTCTGTCAACTCTTACGGTTACAGATAAACATCTGTCGGATTCCCTGACCCTCTCTGATCAGATGCTGGTTTTCTTAAGTAGCCTGTATAGGACTGATAGAAGAGCAGAGTGGAATCGAACTCTGGTTCAGACCAATCAATCAATCAATAAAACCAAGTGTGAAAACCTCAGTGTTATAGTGCATTGTTACAAACATTACTAACAACACAAGGTTAGTTGCATTCAAAATTGTTTGAGATTGCAGTTTATAATGCCATGCCTGCCACAAGGGGCACTACTGTCATGGCTGAATAACTGCTTTAAAAGTTGTTGACATGTTATGGCTAGTTACCTGAATAACAAAACGTCTGTTTAGATAACTCTGTTGCCTCCTTGAGAACTGAAGTTTCAGAAGTTTGGGGTCAGTAGTTTTTTAGTTTTTTTTGTTTTGTTTTCCCCACAATAACGCATTAAAGAATTAGTTTACTTCAGAATTATATATATATATATACTTTTTACCCACAAATGCTTGTCTTGCACTATCTCTGCGATGCATTACGTAATCATGTTGGGAAAGACACGTGTGTGACATAGGCGGAAGTACCGAGCAAGTGTTTACAAAGCAATTGTGCAAAGGCTTAGTCAAACGGCCTTTACAAAAAAAAAAAGGTAAAACAAATGTTGGACGATTTTGAAGTTGGAGAAAATTATTTTTTTGCCCTACCACGGTACTTCTGTCTATGTCACGCGTGACCTTTCCAACATGATTATATAATGTGTGGCACATCGCAGAGCTAGTGCAAGACGAGTATTAGAAAATGACAGATTGTTTTGCTAAATAAGACCCTTATTCCTCATCTGGGATCATGTAGAGCCCTTTGAAGCTGCACTGAAACTGCAATTTGGACCTTCAACCCTTTCAAAAAGTCCACAATATGGAGAAAAATCCAGGAATGTTTTCCTCAAAAACCATACTTTCTTTTCGACCGAAGAAAGCCATAAACATCTTGTATGACATGGGGGTAAATTATCAGGTCATTTTAATTCTGAAGTGAACTAATCCTTTAAATTGATCAAAAGTGAAAGACAACTATAATTTCTATTTCCAATAAATGCCTAACTTTCTATTCATCAAAGAATCCTGAAAAATAAAATGTACTTTGAGAGCCTTGCAGCCTGGTACAGCATAATAGACATTAAAAACATTTTTTTTTAAAATGGTAACACTTTTACAATAAGGTTCATTAGCTAACATTAGTTAAATACATTAGTTAACATGAACTAATAATGAACTGTACTTATACAGAATTTATTAATCTTTGTTAATGTTAATTTCAACATTTACTAATACATTATTAAAATCTTGTTAACATTAGTTAATGCACTGTGAACTAACATGAACAAACAAGGAACAACTGTATTTTCATTACAGTAACAAATGTATTGCTCATGGTTAGTTCATGTTAGTTAAATACATTAACTAATGTTTAACTAATGAACCTTATTGTAAAGTGTTAGCAAGAAAATCTTACCAACACCCAAACTTCTGAATGGTAGTGTTCTATATTTATTGCTTTTGAAACTTTTACAGATTTTGGCTCCACTGTTTCAGCATCTGTGTAATTACCAGACGGTGCAGTCACAGAGGGCTCCAGAGTGCTATAAACGTGCTGTTCTTTTAGAGACAGAAGGGACAATGAATCCACCACTGAGTAACCCAGCATGACCCTGTGGATGCACTGCACATTATGCCTCTGTTTTGAGGTAGCTGTATCGAGGGGGGGGGAGGAAGAGGCAGCGTTTACATTTGGCATTAACATGCGACCTGTATCAGGATGTTGTCCACATACACGTTGAAAAGACAAGTGTATAATGGACAATAAGCTCCACAATAGTTTTTTCATTCGGCAGTCAGAAGAGAGAAACGTAATTTTTAACATCACTCCCATTGTCGCTGTATTAGAAACACCCTCACAGCAGCGTTAACTTGTTTTTTGTAATTTGATGCAACAGTAATATAATACTATATAATATTGTTATAAATGTATATACGTTTTTTTTTTAAATGAAAATATAAAAAACTTTGCAGGATTTACGATATTGATGACCGTTAAAACCCGTCATCACAGTCTGTGAAAAGGGTCTATGGGACATTGTTTTATTTTGTATCATCTTTACTTTTAATCTGGTGTTGTGTAGCCTAGCCTTGTTTAGTTCTAATTAATGCTCTTTAATGTGATGCGATATGTGTTCTTTTATTTCTTTAATAGAAAGGTGTTCAGATTCTGCCATTTTCTACATATTCCACATACAATATATATGTTTGTGCTCTCCTTTCTGTGTGCACTGCCATTGATTAAGGCTTAAGTGAAAGTTGTTTTACGCTACAAAGCCATTTACAGCTTCTGCCTTTTAAAATGCGCCACAGACCTAATTTAAATATTGTGCAGGAAACAGAAATCCGATCGGTTATCCAGATACAGAGGCCACTTAATGTGAATATATGTAAACACGCCATGTCCTGATTGGCTAATGATCCGATCTGCTTGATCGAATCACGGTGATCGTATGTTAATGCCAAGTGTAAAGGCAGCCAGAGAGATGAAATAAGAAGAGAAACTGCAAGAAAGGAGAGTAAAACCGAGAGAGTCAGGTGGCTTCGAAGCACAGGTTCGGTGTATCTTCATTACACCGCTGTCAATGCAGTGACCTTGAATGTACAGGCGTACTGTGAATGGGAAAAACAGCAGGGATGGGTTTGTTGTGGCAATAAGGGGGCCAAGGTGACTATCTGATGGATGCTGTTTCATCAAAACTGCTCACTTCCATCACACTTACAAAGTGCTGTTTCTGTACATGCCATCATAATCAACAAAGACATTTTGATGCTGACACCAAGGTTCCATGATGATCGACTGCTCTAGTTTTCTACGCCACTGTGGTTTGGTTGTGAGTGTACGCTCCTGTTTAAGTGAAACGTAACGCAGAGGGGAAAGTGTGTTGGCATCAGGTTAAAAGGAATCAGTTTCGGGTTTCCTATTGTATATCTCTGCATTCTTGGCCTCTTCCTGAACCTGTCACAGCTCTGACACTTTATCTGATAGGGACACTTTCCAAAGACGATCCGCTTCTTGATATGTAAGCTCTGTGAGATTTGCCAAAATCAGGATAGAAATTGTAGAAGTTTAATCAAGTTCTTGTGGTGTGAATTATATATTAGCTTGTGGACCCTATCCAACTGCCTGACCGACACCTAACCAGCCTGGACCAGTCTGGAAATTCATGCTGGTCTAAGTCAAGTCAAGTCAAGTCAAATTTATTTATATAGCGCTTTTTACAATTGGTAATTGTTTCAAAGCAGCTTTACATATTAGAAGCACAGAAAAAGATAAGTGGTTAAAAATAAGCTGTACAAGCAAGCGTGGTAATATGTAACATATACAAGATGGTGCTACATTAAGCCAATGTCGGCTGACTCCCAGGGGTGGAAAAAACCCCCTAGGAGAAAAACCCAGTGTGGTAACACTGGGAAAAAAGTCCTNAGGGACACTTTCCAAAGACGATCCGCTTCTTGATATGTAAGCTCTGTGAGATTTGCCAAAATCAGGATAGAAATTGTAGAAGTTTAATCAAGTTCTTGTGGTGTGAATTATATATTAGCTTGTGGACCCTATCCAACTGCCTGACCGACACCTAACCAGCCTGGACCAGTCTGGAAATTCATGCTGGTCTAAGCTGATCTCTTCAGCAGGGTAGACAGATATGTCACATGCTGACTTCTCAACATCCATCAGAGTCACTGCTGCTGACTTTCTGATGGTTATTGCCATTCCCTTAGGTTGCTTTCTTGACCTTCCAGTGATAAATACACACACCACCAGGAAGTAGACCCTCAGGCTATGTTATGATTCCTGGAGAACAAATCGAGAGCAGTTTATCAAACCCCCTGAGTGTTTCTCATGAGGTCTCTGCAAGGCTTTAATTAATTTGTGTTTGTATTCATGCCCCGTAGGTGACATGGGTTTGTATATCGTGTGTGAATGTCCATGTTTTGATTTTGCTCATGTGGAGGGAAGGATTAAAGACTGGAATTCATGTCGCTATTTTATTTTTTCTCCACAGCAAATCCCTGATGTGTCACCAACAGGGCGATGGACAACGCTGGTGCCATTACTCTTCATCCTGGTGGTGGCAGCAGTGAAGGAGGTTATAGAAGACCTGGTGAGAGCATTAAAACGTTGGGGATGTTACACTAGCTTGCTGAATAAATGCAGAAATACGTGTTTCAGATGTTCTTGCTTTCACTGAAGCTCAAGATGCTCTCTGGATCATTTTAAATCATGCTGGAGAACATAATCATCAAGTTGTACCTACATTTGTGGAGTTCATGCAACTTGAGTGCTGCTGCCATTACAGCAAAAGAGGGACAAACCAAATTCTGCAATGTATTTTCATTTTTAAATCATCATTTGCAAAGTAATGAAATTGAAATGCTTTTTCATTGGTCTCAAGCATTTAGATCCCACTCACAGACAGTAAAAAAAAAAAAAGATGGACAACACACCTTCACTCTCTTCCATTGTAGTAAGTGAAGCCACCAGTGTGCCAATATAAAGCTGACATCTTGATTCTCGAGTCTGCGCAGTAGTGAGCACGAAGTGGAGCCGCGATATCAAGGTCCCGCCCACACTCCCGCAGAATCAGTTAATACTGCAGAACAACTCATTATGTCTGTGTGAAACAAACCGTTCTGGAAATGTAGAAATGTAAATTAAAGCTCCAATATTCTCCTGAAGATCCAGAAAAAAAGTCTGTTGGTGCTTCAGTGACTACTTCATACAGAGAAGCTGCCAATCTCAGCTGTCAATCTTGACGTCAAAGCCTGCATTTTTATAGCATCAAATAAATAACCAAAACCAAACTTATTTAAAGAACGAACACTTGAACTAACATCAGCATGATTTAAAAACTGCCTAAAATGACAGAAACCATCTTTTAGAAAAAAATATTTGATGTGTAATTTTACTGTTTAGTTTTTCTCACGTCCCATTACATTACCTTTTAGAGGGCAAGGTTTATGACCTATACTGCATCCAGCCACCTGGGGGCGATTGAGATGCTTTGGCTTCACTTTTCCGGACTTATGTGGCACGCTTGATCGGTCTCAATGTAGTTATACTGTTATTTTGTCAACAAATGTACACTAAAATGTGTTACGACCAAACGTTTGGTAATGTTTTTGAAAAGTCTCTTATGTTCACCAAGGCTGCATTTATTTGATTAAAAATACAGTAAAAACAGCGATATTGTGAAATTGTATTACTGTTTAAGAGAACAGTTATCATTTTCAATATATTTTTCTTGTGATGGCAAAGCTGGATTTTCATATCCTAATGTCCAGCAGAACAAAACAAATGGATCCAATCATGCCCAAGAGGTTGAGAGTTGGCTGGTTAGTGTGACCCAGTTAGTTTGCAGATGTCATACACCATCTGGCTGTAAATAAAAAGCATTTTTTCCTATTTTTTTTCCATCAAAAGAAGTCGGTATTCTGACTAAGTTTGTACTTGTGCAACTACCACTGAAATTAATACAAATTACAAACAGATACATTACAGTTCAACATTTTGGGTATTTTTGGCGATTTTTAAATGTCTGTTATGCTCTGCAAGGTTGCTTTTATTTGATCAAAAATACATTAAAACAGTAATATTGTGAAACATTACAATTAAAAATAACTTTTCTATTTTAATATATTTTAAAATGTAATTTATTCCTGTGATTCAAAGCTGGTTTTTCAGCATCCATTCCTCCAGTCTTCAATGTCACATGATCCTTCAGTAATCATATGCTGATTTGGTGCCCAGGAAACATTTTAGTTTTTTTTCTTTAGGGTTCTTTGTTAAATAGTATGGTCGCAAGAAGATCATTTATTTGAAATGTAAATATTATAAATCAATTTTATGTGTCCTTGCTGAATAAAAGGAATAATTTATTTAAAAAAAAATCTTACTCATCCCCTTTTGAATGGTAGTGTACTTGCAAAATAAGGAGCCCTGCCTTAACCTAACATAAATCAGTAGTATGTCATGCAGATCTAACAACAAAATTGAGCAAATAATATTTGTTCTTCATATCACTCACCTTTTTCAGTTTATCCTTTTTATTGTTTGCAGTTGGGATGATTTTTAATGAGAAAGGACTGTACTCTACTCTAGTCATGCTTGCTGTAGGTTTTATTCTCTTTTGCCCTTCACAGCTGTTATATTATCTGAGTCAGTTTTTAGACTGCATTCAGGTTTACCTCTTTTACTCTTCCTGATAATTCAATCTCCCTCTCTGGTGATTATGTACATGGCAGAATGGATTTCACTGCCATTAGCCAAAACACTTTCCAATTAGTAAGCTTCTTTTTTTTTTTTCCTGACCTGAACTATCATCTCATTTGGCATGTAAATTAATTCCAAGACCTCTTTTACATAGAAATTTACATATAGGAGTGAGTACTGGGATAAAACCACCAGCCCAAGTGGATCCACCATAGTGCTGTGACCCTGAAATCAGAGCCTGCTCTCCTGGCTCCCTCTGGACGGCCATCCGATCACATCGTGCTGGATGCTGTGGTCAAAATAACCAGCTCAGCATTTTATATGGGTCTCTGATGTGTTATTCAAATCTGTGAGGTCAAGACTAGCTCTGGAAGTGAAAGTCATTTGGTAAATTCACCACTCTGCTGTCATATACCATTCTGCTGTGAATGGTCAGATGATCTTTGCTTTCATTTCCTTCAAGTAAAAACGATCTCTAGTATTTGAGACATCCCATAAGATGAGAAAATGGCTTCTCTTGTTACTCTGAGTGCTAGCTTTTCTTTGTCAGACTTTAATGGTTTGTTTTTGTATTTAAAGGAATAGTGCACCAGAAAATCAAAATTGTCATTTACTCAACCTCATATTGTTCCAAACCTGAATGACTGGCTTTCAAACACCAAAGATGATATTTTGCTGAATTTTGTTTACACTGCTTGTTTTCCATACATCAGATGCTTTCAACTTTTAGCTTTCAAATAGGACATTATTTTTCTTGAGCCGTCAAAGACTTAAAGGGTTAGTTCGCCCAAAAATTACTCATTAATTACTCACCCTCATGTCGTCCCAAACCTGTAAGACCTTCGTTCATGTCCGGAATACAAATTAAGATATTTTTGATGAAATCTGAAGGTTTCTGAACCACACATGAGCAGTAACGTCATTGCCAAAAATGACCTCAAGGCTTCCAAGTTCTATGCCAGAACGGCGACTCATTATTGGCCGGCTCAGCATCACAAGCAAACTAACCCTTTAAATGTAGTGCAGAAGTACTTTAAGGTGCTTTTTATAATTTTTTTATTTTTTATTCCTCCTAGTCATGGTCTACCTTCGGTGTATAGAAAAAAAGCAGCATATTCATTTTGTAAAACATCTCTTACACCGTGTCCTAACCAGACGCGATGCGATAAGATTCCAGCGACGAGCAATTTGACTGTCCACACTAGACACGACGCGACAATGAAAAGCGATAAAATCAATCAAAAACCACAGCCAATAGGAAGAGAGTGTGGGCGGGCTCTCTCGGCAAGAGCACAGCAGATACAATGAAATGGGCAAGTACATAGTAAAATTCATAAATATTACACCATTTAAACATTATTTAAAGTACATACAGAGTGACTGAACCAAACTTTGTCATAGAATACACTTCTTTGTTCGCATTGAGTTGACAGTTTGAACATTCTTGTGCCCATTTATTTATTTTCAAGATCTAAGGTGAATTAGCCAGTGTTGTTTTCATTACAGCTAAAAAGCTGGGAACACAGAATGATATTCAAACTCACATTAGACGATTTTAACATTAAATAAAGCACATAAACTTTACCTGATATTATCATTGCCATACTTTGTGCTGAAAGTCGCAACGTCGCAGAGAAATATAAACCGTTTCTAAAATAGAATCAGGACAAAAACTCTGATTAACATGGAAAAAATACCTTTTATCGCATGTCGTGGCGTCACGTCGCGTGTAGTTAGGACACAGTGTTAGTGTTCCACTTTGAATTTATTATTTCCAGGTTTATCATGCTTTTTGAATGTACATGACCGTTCAAAAGTTTCAGTAATATTTTTAATGTTTTTTTTAAAGAAGTCTCTTATGCTCATTTATTTTATCAAAAATACAGTAAAATCAGTAATATTGTGACATTTTATTACAACTTAAAATAACTTTCAGTTTTCATGTTTTAAAATATAAATTATTCCTGTTATGACAGCTGAATTTTCAGCAACCATTCATTCTTTTGATCAATTTTAATGCATCTTTGCTGACTGTTAATTTATATATCAGGGAAAAAAATCTTTCTGTTCTCAATCTTTTAACCGTTGTGTAGTTTAGAGTCACACTTTTTGTTTTGTGCTTTCCTACTGTGTCTTTTATATACGAGTTTCAATAGAAGCCAGCAGGCTCCGTTATAATCCGTAACTCGTCATAATCCGGCATCTCTAACAAAGACAGAGTATAACAAAGAGGTGACACGCCAGTGCTCTCTTCACACCGTGGCCTGCTTATCAGCTGCACCCCACTGTACTCCGCTAATCCAGCTGGGATTTGGTGCTGCATCTTACCACAAACCCAAACTGCTGTCTCCTCTTCCCTTTGGGGTCTTGTTTTACTGTTATGTGTTCCTTCCTCTTGCTCCCATGTTCAATGCAGACAAGCCATCAGTTAGATTAGATGCGTAATTAAATCAACACTTACTTACACATAGCCTGATCTCTGCTCTGTGTTGAGGTGAAGGAAAGAGTAAGGGAGATGGAAACTGAGAGGAGAGTGTGAGAAGGAGGAAGTATGAGTTATCCAACACTGCACCAGAGCTGATCTGGATGATGAATGGGATCTGAGACCTGAGAACTTATTTTTTCTCCTGCAGAGTCTAAGGGGAGGTCATGTGACTTGGGCTGCTCTTTAAGCTCTCCAGTTATATGAATGAGGCTGTTTGTCACATTTAACATCCTTTTGATATAATATAAATTTGAGAGAGAGATACAAGAAGGGGAGGATGGAAAGGAAATGATAGAAAGGCAGGAGAGATACTGTCTCTGTTTAATGGCAGCCTGCTTATTTTTATAAGCAACAGATTTTTGATTTTTGATTTTACTTTTATTTTAAACTGATATATTTTGTGTATGTATCAGTGCTATTTTAGTATTGAGTACGGAGATATTATTTTTTTTGTAATATTGAATTAGTTTTATTGTAATATTTTTATTTTTGTGTATTAACTAGTTTTTTTTGTCTGTAGTTTTAATTTATCTGTTTTTCAGTTTTAGTTTTTACATTTCTGTTATTGAGATTTTAATACATCACGTTCTAAATAAAAGCTAAAGGATAAGCTATAATGGATAGCTGAAATATAATATAATATAATGTGTTTGTGAATGTGTATATGTATGTTTTATTTAATTTGTTTATTTTATGGTTTAATTTTATTTAACTATAGGTAACCCTGGTATTCCATTTGGACATTATCTCAGTCAGTAGCAACATTGGGCTACACTTTTATTAGGGAAAGGGACAGAAAAAATAAGCACAGTTTTATTGATCGCTATACCTGTAAAACATCACTTTCGTTTAATAGTTTTCTAAGAGGTTTTAGTTTTTTCTGATGACTTTGTTGAATGCATACTGTATTTACATTCTTGTAATAATTGTATGCTTGTGAAACACAATATACTTTTTTTTTATTGTGGATATTTATGGTTTTTTAGACTCTAACCAGAGCACTTTTATTTTTATTTTTATTTTTTTACTTTTTTTATTGGAATTGATCGGATTTCTGATTTCACTTTAGCAGAAAATTATATAATCCACACAATTCCATGTCCATCTATCTAAAACTATTTAATTTTTCTTTTCAGGTAAGGCTCATTTTGAGCCTCATTTTTTTAATTATTATTTTTATTTTTATTTTTATTTACAGAAACGTCACAAAGCTGATAATGTTGTTAACAAGAAAGAAACACAAGGTAAGACATTTCTTTGCTCACTGGTCTTCTTTAAAAACCCCATAAATTTTACTGATTTTTCTTTCCTGATTTCCTATTGAAACAAAGTTGAGATGGGGATGTAAACTAGGTGGTTGTTGTTGTTGTTGTTGTTTTTTTTAGTAGGCTGTAGCATTAGTTTGTCTTACAGACATGAGCTTTAGTTTGCCTTACAGGCATGAGCTAGTTGAAGAGAACAATTGAATGGTCAAAAAATGAGACATGCCCAAAAGTACAGGATGAGTCATCAGTAATTGGGGCCCGAGCAGCAATGGTGCAAGAGCCCTATTGGAATTGCTCAGAGTTTTCCTAAATCTATTTTTCCAGCAAGAAAAAGGCTATTTTAAGTGTGTGTGTGTGTATATATATGTATATATATGTATGTATGTGTATGTATATGTATATATGTGTATGTATATGTATATATGTGTGTGTGTATGTATATGTATATATGTATATATGTGTATGTGTATGTATATGTATATATGTGTATGTGTATGTATATGTATATATGTATATGTGTATGTATACAGGTCCTTCTCAAAAAATTTGCATATTGTGATAAAAGTTCATTATTTTCCATAATGTAATGATAAAATTAAACTTTCCTATATTTTAGATTCATTGCACACCAACTGAAATATTTCAGGTCTTTTATTGTTTTAATACTGATGATTTTGGCATACAGCTCATGAAAACCCAAAATTCCTATCTCAAAAAATTAGCATATCATGAAAAGGTTCTCTAAACGAGCTATTAACCTAATCATCTGAATCAACTAATTAACTCTAAACACCTGCAAAAGATTCCTGAGGCTTTTAAAAACTCCCAGCCTGGTTCATTACTCAAAACCGCAATCATGGGTAAGACTGCCGACCTGACTGCTGTCCAGAAGGCCATCATTGACACCCTCAAGCGAGAGGGTAAGACACAGAAAGAAATTTCTGAACGAATAGGCTGTTCCCAGAGTGCTGTATCAAGGCACCTCAGTGGGAAGTCTGTGGGAAGGAAAAAGTGTGGCAAAAAACGCTGCACAACGAGAAGAGGTGACCGGACCCTGAGGAAGATTGTGGAGAAGGACCGATTCCAGACCTTGGGGGACCTGCGGAAGCAGTGGACTGAGTCTGGAGTAGAAACATCCAGAGCCACCGTGCACAGGCGTGTGCAGGAAATGGGCTACAGGTGCCGCATTCCCCAGGTCAAGCCACTTTTGAACCAGAAACAGCGGCAGAAGCGCCTGACCTGGGCTACAGAGAAGCAGCACTGGACTGTTGCTCAGTGGTCCAAAGTCATTCGGAAATCAAGGTGCCAGAGTCTGGAGGAAGACTGGGGAGAAGGAAATGCCAAAATGCCTGAAGTCCAGTGTCAAGTACCCACAGTCAGTGATGGTCTGGGGTGCCATGTCAGCTGCTGGTGTTGGTCCACTGTGTTTTATCAAGGGGAGGGTCAATACAGCTAGCTATCAGGAGATTTTGGAGCACTTCATGCTTCCATCTGCTGAAAAGCTTTATGGAGATGAAGATTTCGTTTTTCAGCACGACCTGGCACCTGCTCACAGTGCCAAAACCACTGGTAAATGGTTTACGGACCATGGTATTACTGTGCTCAATTGGCCTGCCAACTCTCCTGACCTGAACCCCATAGAGAATCTGTGGGATATTGTGAAGAGAAAGTTGAGAGACGCAAGGCCCAACACTCTGGATGAGCTTAAGGCCGCTATCGAAGCATCCTGGGCCTCCATAACACCTCAGCAGTGCCACAGGCTGATTGCCTCCATGCCACGCCGCATTGAAGCAGTCATTTCTGCAAAAGGATTCCCTACCAAGTATTGAGTGCATAACTGAACATGATTATTTGAAGGTTGACTTTTTTTGTATTAAAAACACTTTTCTTTTATTGGTCGGATGAAATATGCTAATTTTTTGAGATAGGAATTTTGGGTTTTCATGAGCTGTATGCCAAAATCATCAGTATTAAAACAATAAAAGACCTGAAATATTTCAGTTGGTGTGCAATGAATCTAAAATATATGAAAGTTTAATTTTATCATTACATTATGGAAAATAATGAACTTTTATCACAATATGCTAATTTTTTGAGAAGGACCTGTATGTATATATGTGTATGTATATGTATGTATATGTATATATATGTATATGTGTATATATATGTATATATATATATAATACTTTGTATACTTTATATACTACCTTTTCTGTTGGTGATTGTTCTCTCTTTCTCTCTCTTTTAGTATTGAGGAACGGCGCTTGGGAGATTGTACATTGGGAGAAGGTACTGCAGCAGATGGTGTTCCTCATACCGACTGCCTCACTGAATTTCAAAATAAAAACAAGTTGACATACTCTTAGAAAGAGAGTGAGAGATCAGATGAGTATGCATATAAAGATGCCCTCTGGTGTAAACCAGAGCAGGTTCTGTTTCAAAAACAGGTGCTTTGGTGTTTTCTGTAGAGGAAACTTCCCTCTCCACTCTTTTTCTTTTGTTGATTCTCAGCTCTCTCCATTAGGTTTGAGGCAAAGGAGCAGAATCTAGCCAGGTTGCCAATTACGTGCGGCCGCCATAGAGATCTACAGACAATACAGCCAGACACAGAGCAGCTTTTCAGTGTGTTAAGAGAGTAGAGCTAATTATCTTGACAGAAACACAGTCCATAATTATAAAGTGAAAGCAAAAGGAAATGGCTGGAGATATGGTGGCCTGGTGACTGGGCACTCATTACCGTTTGCTATATTAGTGCACATCTGCGAGAGTGCTTTAACTTGTGCCCTGATGACCTCACAATTTCACAGAATAGGATGTGATGTCATCAACCATCACTTCTCACATTTGTTTCGTTTAGTATATTATTTTCTGAAGCTGCAATTCTACTTGAATGCTGAAGTGCTGCTAGAATGGACAATGAAGTAAAATATCTTTCTGCTTTAGCTCTCATTAAATCTTTAGCTCATTTTTTAATTGTCTTCTCATCAATATTCAAACAGTTTTGTGGAGCTGGGCTTCTTGTCGCCCATCATTTTATAAAGCCTCACTGTGACACACTTTTGAATTACAGTGCACAGAATGAATAATGCATTTTTAATATACTTATAAATCGTGTATCAACTTGTGCATTAAGTAGCTTTCCACTTTGAATCAAAATGGCAGCTATGAAGCAGCGTCCTCCAGGATTATGGCTAATAAGATGATTAAAAATGCAAATCCGAAAAGGCAAATTGTTTATTTGTATCACAGAGAATGTTATTGATGAAATAGCCTCATTTTTAATGCTAGTCTCATGGATCCAAGCACTTCCTAAATGAAATATGTAAAATGCATCAAATATAAAAGCATCTTTCTTGCCAGTGTCAGCCAGATGTATTGGCTCCAGTAATATATTATCTCTCTGCTTTTGCCAGTGGCTGCAAGTTTGATATGAAGTTCTTGAATTGATAACTAGTTTGTGTCTTGCAGGTTGTGGTTGGAGACATAGTTAAAGTTAATGGCAAAGATTTCGTACCAGCAGATGCTATACTGCTGTCGTCCAGGTAGACGAGTCTGTGTCATCAGAAGGGACCCTGTCTCACACTCAACACCCAAAGGAAGTGATGATTAACAGGCTAATAAGATAACCCTGAGATAAGGCCCTACAGTAAATCAATGCAGTGACATTATAAATGATATCAAATGTCATTTGAAATTCACAAATGACTACTTCAACCCAAAAATTAAGATTCTGCCATTGTTTACTCGCCTTCTGTTGTTCCAAATCCAAAAGTCACACAGGTTTAGAATAAATAAAAATGGCGGAATTTTCATTTTTGGAGTTTTTCTTTAAAAAATCAACACTTCCTTTTGCGGATGTTTGCCTATTTGATTAATACGGACCTGATGACGTTGTGTTCAACATTATCCTCTTCACTGTCAAAATCCATTTGCCAGCCAGGCCTCAAGTTGTCCCAAAGTATTGAGGGTCGTCAGACATGTATATCAAGTACAGATAACTGTAATTTGAGATTAAGTAATCATTCTGACAGTGTTCAGTTTTTTCCCCCTATTTACTGATGGTTTAGCTTGGCTCGGATGTGTTTTGAGCAGTGGACATTGTATGTTTTGTTTTGTTTTTTTTCCCTCTGTAAAGATTAAACATTTGTGTGTTTGTGTCTCTCTTCCCTGTCTTGGTCTGTGTGCTCTTCCTCCTCTATCCATCTTATGTCCTTTCCTTCCTCTCATCTCCACCTGTCACCCTCCTACCTCACGTGATGAACAACCTTCTCCCGACTTCACTCGTGTCATTCCCCTTGCGCCGGGGCTGCTGGATAAATTAAGGTGTCGGTAGGGGAGGTAGTCCGAGCAGCCAATGGAGATCACCTCCCGGCCGACCTCATCCTTCTGTCCTCCAGGTCAGGAACAGCTCCGGTTTGCATGTGGTATGGGTGGGAAGGGTGTGCACAGGTGGAGAGAATCTGTTACTTTAATATTTTACTCTCTCCATTTTTTTGTTTCTTGTTTTGGTCTGGTGCTTTGTTTTTATCAGCTTTTGATGTTATTCTTGGTTATGCCATTTTTATTTGCTATGCTCTGATTGATATTGCTGGGTTTTAGCACTGGGGGATATCAATTTTTCTGTCTGTATTAAAAAAAATATTTTTATAGGCTTTAAACAATTTCTTATGCATATATGCATGTATATTTAGGAGTGAAAACCTGTAATATTTTATGGCATTGGAATACACATCGGTATAGTAAAAATTTATTTACCTACGTAAACATTTTAATGCAGGAAGAAAATGAAGCTTTTGAAACTGATTCAGTGAAACTGAAACAAATTAGATTCATGAAAATGAATTTAATTTACTAACTCTAATGCTGTTTTTGCTGTTGGAGTTTAAGTCAGTGATGCTATTAAAACAGAATTATTTCATTTATTTTAATACCACCAGCAAAATTATCCTGAATATGTTTTGTTATATATTAAGTATGTTGTCCAGCCACACCATGTGTCTGATAATTGTGCAATAAATTGGACTCAGTAAACTCAGATCATTATTAGACCACTGTTAGGCATAAGATTCTTAGAGGATTAGTTCACTTCAGAATTACATTTTCCTGATAATTTACTCACCCCCATGTCATCCAAGATGTTTGTCTTTCTTTCTTCAGTCGAAAAGAAATTTATGTTTTTGCGGAAAACATTCACGGATTTTTCTCCATATAGTGGACTTTAACATGGTCCAAATTGCAGTTTAAATGCAGCTTCAGAGGGCTCTACACGATCCCAGACGAGGAATAAGGGTCTTATCTAGTGAAACAATCGTTCATTTAAAAAAAATAAAATAAAATAAAATGTATATACCTTAACCACGAATGCTCGTCTTGCACTAGCTCTGCGATCCGCCACGCATTACATAATCACATTGGAAAGGTCATGCATGACGAAGGCGGAAGTACCGAGCAAGTGTTTACAGAGTGAACATGCAAAGACTAAGTCGATCAGCCTTTACCAAAAAAAGGTAAAACGATGATCTCGGATGATTTTAAAGTTTGAGGAGAAAATTGAGTTTTTTCGCCAAACCGCAGTACTTCCACCTACGTAACGTGTGACCTTTCCAACATGATTACGTAATGCGTGGTGGATTGCAGAGCAGTGTAAGATGAACATTTGTGGTTAAAAAGTATATTAAAAAAATTATTTTGAAAATGGGCGATAGTTTCGCTAGATAAGACCCTTATTTCTCGACTGGGATCACGTAGAGCCCTTTGAAGCTGCATTGAAACTGGAATTTAGACCTTCAACCCATTGAACCCTGTTGAAGTCCACTATATGGAGAAAAATCCTGGAATGTTTTCCTCATTAAGTAACCTTAATTTCTTTTCGACTGAAGAAAGAAAGACATAAACATCTTGGATGACATGGGGGTGAGTAAATTATCAGGAAATTTTAATTCTGAAGTGAACTAATCCTTTAAACTCGAGCACTAAAAATTTGTTGACTGGGGTTGAATTTCGCAGAGGACAACTCTGTTCAACTCCCAATAGAAAATACTGATGAAGCCCTTTGCTTTAACTGGAAAGATGTGTATTACAGACCTTTGCTTTGTGCTTGAGATGCTTCAGCATGTGCACAGAAGAAAAAACAAAGCTCTTCTCTAACACGGCTGGAGAAAAGGCCCATTGAATGACTGTAAATGTCACCGCTGTTTGCACAATGCATGGCTTCAGCAGGAGCTCTGACTCCGATGTGACTCTCTGCATGTGGTCACATCACCACAATGTACAGTATTGTGATTTACCTTTATAGTAACTTGCATTGTTTATACACAGAATCTATGAGATATTTCTTAATGTTCTTTCATTCAGATTAATATGATGTTTTGGTGGGGACTTGATAAATTTTTGCGACAACTAAATACAAATACAGAAGAAATGAGTACTGACATCCATTTTTGTTTTGTATAGACCCAAAGCAGAGCATAACTTTCTAATATCTTGTTTAAGTACAAGGACCATCTTTTCTGTTCAAGCCTGCTATTGTTTATTGAAGGAGAGATGTGTAACAGCTTTGGCCCTGTGTACTCACTATCCTGCTTTTGCCCTTTCAGTATTAACGCTGAATGTCCATTTGTCTGGCGTGCTGCATATTTCCTTTGTTGTGGAGAATGTCACTAAAAATAAAAACAGCAGAATGTATGGCCATAAACAAAGATGCATCGACTGAATCAGTGCAAAATGAAAGATCGAAGGGTGTCCCATTAGAGCAATATATTTTCATTTTCAGTTCAAGTACTAAAATGCTTTATGCAGTTTGGAGAAAATATGCTGCCCAGTAGATTTTACTTCTATACAATATTAACTGAAAACTACTAGCTCTTGAAAACAAAGCATCTTTGATTTATGGGGCTTCATTTAGCTGTTTGGCTTTGTAATGATGTGGCCCAACTTTCTTTAGTTATTATTAATTATATATTAAATTTGATGTAGTTACATATTTTTTGGCCAGTGTCATGTAGTTGTTTTATATTATATTTTGATATTTTTTAAATGTACCTAGGCTATGCTATTTTTGATACTCTTACCATTCACCAAGGCTGCATTTATTTGAAAAAAAAAAAAAAAAACTAATATTTTGACATAGTTTTACAACTCAAAATAACTGTAACGGTAGTGTGTAAGTTTATATTAGTATTTATTATATAGTTCAGTAAACTGCAAAACATTCTTCTGGTAGATCCATATATATACGTAATATATTAAAGTGGGTTTTTTTCATAATTGTGTTTATCCTAGTGAACCTCAAGGAATGTGCTACATTGAGACCTCAAATCTGGATGGAGAAACAAATCTCAAGATCAGACAGGTAAATCTTTGCTCTTTGCATGTTATACCTGCTGTTGATGCTCTACAATTTAGCTAATAGTTTATCAGTGTGAATTTTTGTGTAAATATGGTGTTTTTTTGTTATACTCAGGGTCTGCAGATCACTACTGAGATTAAGGATATTGACAGTCTGATGCGTCTATCCGGACGGATGGAATGTGAGAGTCCCAACAGACACCTTTATGAGTTTGTGGGCAATATTCGCCTGGATGGACACAGGTAAGAGAAGAGAAAATTTGGCTTGAGGTGAAAGAAAGAAAAGCAGAAGTTATGACAGAAATGTTGAGGCTGACTTCATTCTTGTTTTTCATTAGTCTGAAATATTGACGAGTATGATACAAGTTAATTTCAGCAGAATGGTTTCGATCGAAGTTGAAGAATTAAAATGTCTCCCTGATACTTTAAGGCAGGTTTAATAGTGTATTGATATCTAGAGAGGAATAAAGCTGTACTTTATACAATCTCAAATTGTTATGTTTTCATTAAACCTCCCTCGGTGCAGTTTTTTTTTATCAAACATTACATTCTCCTTCTGTTACACTTAATTTTTTTAGGTGGGATTCATTGTTTGAAGTTGTGAAATAGTCAAATTGTCATGTTTGCTCCATATTTAGCACTGTACCACTGGGTCCTGATCAGATCTTGCTGCGAGGAGCCCAACTCAGGAACACACAGTGGGTGCACGGTATCGTGGTCTACACAGGACACGACACCAAACTCATGCAGGTGAGTGGTCCGCTTCAGTCCACTTTAGTTGTATCCCAAATCCAGCTTTAATCTGAGAATCCATGATGATTTGTGTCCTCCAGAACTCCACGCGCCCCCCTCTGAAGCTTTCCAATGTGGAGCGCATCACCAACTTTCAGATCCTCGTGCTTTTCGGCTGTCTCTTAGCCATCTCGTTGGTTTGCTCCATCGGCCAGACCATCTGGAAGTATCAATACGGCAATGACGCCTGGTACATGGATCTCAACTGTAAGAACCAGACCCCCCTTCCTTCTGTCATGCTAGACCGCTTGCGCGTCTATGTGTGCTTTCATTTTTTTATTGTCAATAATTTTTGTCTTCCCTCTATGTAAACAAATATGCATTGCATATGTGAATATTTGTCAATAAAAAGGGAAAGGAAAATCTTTCCCTTTTAGTTCTAATATGCATAGACATGTGAATGTATAAATGGTTGAATATCACAAACGCTGCTGTACTACTTTTTTTTCGTTCGTTTTGTTATCAGCTTCCTTTCTAACATTCTATTTGGTTTGTGTTTTTTGTTTCTTTGTTGTTGTCATTTTCTTAACAGCTCCAGGTAACAACCATTTAAAACCCTTGGCCATCTGTGAATGACCCCTCCTTACTAACCCCTAACTGAAGCTCAGCTTTTGCTAAGCTACCGAAGCCACTTATATGGTTGCCCTACTTTGAGAGGGTAATTGCAGAGGACTGCACACACACCAGGAATCCAATGATAGGTTTTTCCCCTCCAGCTCTACACTTCGTAGACCCTCTTAATGCCTGATGTCAAAAACGTGCCTCCCCTTCCTTTATTTTGGTGACACGTTAAACACTTCGCAAGCTCCGGCTTTGGCCACGTCAGCGCCCTTTCGCTCGTGCCTAACTAATGAAGTATGACAGTAAGCCTCGGACCCAAAGAAACACACGTGGAGAGGAGCAAGTTACCCACGGGCCCTGTCAGAGCAAGAGTTTGAAATGTATTCCCGTGTAGAAGCATAAGACCCTGGAGGTCAAACCGTGACATTTTCTAAATGCCCTCCTTTTCCTCTTACCCACCTCTTCCTCTTCCTACTCATTCTGCTGTGTTTGTTTTACCGGTGCTGACAGACGAGGCTGAAAATGCTCAGCTCTGGAGGAAATGAGCAAGTCCATGCTAATAGGCTTAATGTTTGGATTGTAAAGGTACGATATTAAGAAATACAACACTGCCATTAATTTTTAATGAACAGTGATGGGAACACATCTGTTGTTTGCCTCAAGCATTGCAGGTAATTGAAAAAGATAAAAATATACAATTTTGCGCACCAACGACAGGCGAAAATCGGTTAAATTTGCGGCAAGAGCCACTTGCAAATTGATTAACATGTCACCACCATCATTACTCTTGATTTAAATAGGAGGGGCTGTTTGTGTCCAAATCGATCGCATCTTGTTTTATGACCTACACGGTTCCCTACTTGTTATGCTCTGTGAGTTCTTGGAAAATGTTGTCAAATGCTGAGATGCACCACCGTGAATGCTGGGTTCCATCTGTAATCATTCACACCCACCGCAATCATTTGGAAAGGAAATAACAATGATGTTGGGCGTCATGTGAGGTAACAGTGAGGTCATAAAGCAGGTATCCATCATGAAATTGATTATTCCTCTAAAGGAGGGGGACTCAGTCTTCTATGTTTGTTGTTTGCCTTCCTAGTGGAGCCGTAAAAGTGAGAGGTGGCATTGATTTGTCGTTTACATGCTATTGCTGGTCATATTTACCATAAAAAAACCAAGGACACTTCCTGTTCTTCAGTTAGAGGTATGATCATATATGAGGTATATTGTGATATATAGATATATATTATGATTATAGATATATTATGAGGTGATAATAACTGGAGGGAACGACACTACCATTCAAAAGTGTTTATTTTTATTTTTATATATCAATATTTATTCAGCAAGGCTGCATTAAATAGTAAAAACATTTTAATGTTACAAAAGATTTCTTTTTCAAATAAATGCTGTTCTTTTGAACTTTATATTTATTAAAGAATCCTGAAAATATTGGCTGCATGAGATTCTCCAGTTTTGTTGTTGAGCAACCGAAGCGCGAACTGTTAAAGCCCTGCCCTCTTCTGGAAAGGGGGCCGGGAGCAGCAGCTCATTTGCATTTAAAGGGACACACAAAAACAGCGTGTTTTTGCTCTCACCCAAATAGGGGCATATTTGACAAGCTATAATAAATGATCTGTGGGCTATTTTTAGCTAAAACTTCAGACACATTCTGGGGACACCAGAGACTTAAATTACATCTTGTGAAAAGGGGCATAATAGGTCCCCTTTAAAAATCTTACCAACCCCAAACCTTTGAACGGTAGTGTATCTATTTAGCATTGCTATTAATTTCAGTGGTAGTTGCACAAGTAGGAAATTTTAAATCTTTTAGTCAGAATACTGACTTCTTTTGGATGGCCATCAATGGAGAAAAATACCAAATGGTGTAGTTAAGAGATCTGCAAACTAACTTGGTCACTCTAACCAGCCAACTCTTGACCCCTTGGGCATGATTGGATCTATTTGGTTTTGTTCTGCTGGACATCAGGGTAGGATTCATCCCCAGAGGTGAAAAGTTTTCCAGATTGGGTTAGCAGGCGTACACCGAGGGCAACGAATACACACCTTCCACTCATGAATCTAAGCATCGCACACTTCAAGCTGATGATTAATTATTCTTCATAAATAATTCATTTGACTTTGAACCCGTGATATTTTGGCTTTGGCTTCCGTCCCAGTAAGTATCCAAACAGCGCACATGGCTCTATGCAGGTGGGGCTCCATAGCACTTGAGCTGCAGTCGTTTGTTATGCATTCATGCCACCTGCAACAACAGCACCCATGTTGAACTCCTGACCATGAAATAACAGGTAGCAGGTTTTGTACCGCACAAATGCTGACAGTGTCTTGAGAATTGCTGACCCCACAGCGCGACTCCTTGCTGCACTGATGTCACTCGACCTGCAGTAGCTTAGAGAGATGGGTGCTGCATCTTCCACTGCTTCAGAATGCTGTGTACTGTAGTCTTTGTCGCATTGATATTGAATACAGGGATTGGTGTTTGTTGGGTGTAGTTTTTTGTATCTTCAAGTCAAGTACACATTTATTTATTTTTTTGCAGTTTATACTTAGAAATTGTTTCAAAGCAGCATCACAATAATTAACCGGACTAGAAGAGTCCTTTAAGTCTAGAAGGCTATTCCACATTAAGGAAATTAGTTTATTTATTATTACGTACTCTTTAGTAGTGCTTAGTACTCTTATTAGTACATTATCAATGCAGCAAATATCTACCAACAGGAAAGGTCTTCTTCAACTGACAAGCAAGAGACCATTTCAGACCTTCCAAATTATTCAAATGTTTCTAAATGTCACATCTCTCTGTTCGGCTCCATATAATGGGAAGGTACTTTGGACTGAGTCCCGCTTCTTTACAATGAAACATCCAAACTGATTGTCTTCCTTCCCACCACTAGCCAAATCCTCTTCCTTTCTCTGTGAGTCAGTTCCAATAGCAGTTGTATGATTGCCCTGCCTCTTTAGTTCTATGATTCTGTATGGGAAAGCACTCCCTCTCCTAACTGCTCAGAAAGAGCATTTTTGCATTCTGCGGACCCCCCCCCCCCAGGTAAAGCTTTTTATTAATACTTAAAGTCAACATGAAATCAAAATTAAACCCATTTACTCCCTTAACACATTGGTCTCACCATTTCATCGGTGGTTAATGTTAACCAATAGCCAAAAATTTATTTTATGGGTACACTAAAAAAACAAATCAGAGACATTTTGAATGGTAATGATTTTGAAAAAAGTATCTTATGCTCATCAAGGATGCATTTGATTGAAAAAAATGTAATATTGTGAAATAGTATAGTTTTCTGTTTTAATGTATTTTAATATATTGTATCCCTGTGATGGAAAGCTGAATTTTCAGCATCATTACTCCAGTCTTCAGTGTCACATAATCCTTCAGAAATCAGTCTAATATGCTGATTTGGTGCTCAAGAAACGTTTAATACTATCAATACAAAACAATTGTGCTGCTTAATGTTTCTGTGGAAACAGTGATGCATATTTTTCAGGACTCTTTGAATAGAAAGTTCAAAAGGACAGAATTAGTTTGAAATAGAAAACATTTGTAATAGTGTAAAAGTCAAAGTGCATCCTTGTTGAATAGAAAGTATTTAAAAAATACTTTAGTACTGACCCCAGTCAATTAAACAGTATAGTGAGTTAAACTTTCAGTTTTGTTTTTGGCTACTGTTATAGGTAATTTTTTTTGTTTTTTGTTTTTTTAGATCTTGCTAATAGTTAATGCAGTAATTTAATGTATTTCTCTCATTAAATATCCTGCTTCACTTGGACATATGATACATGAAGTAAAATGGGTTGTGAATGTTGTTTCATGTTGACTTTAACTGTCTGAGCTGTCTTGTGTCTGTGGTCTTGTTTTTATTGATTACACTTTTCTTTCTCTGTGTGCTGCTCTCTTTGTTAAATTTGGTGTTTAAGATCGGAAATCATGATCACCCACCCAAGTGCATTGTGGAATAATGTGTTGCTTTGAATCTTGTCCATATTGCCAAGGCTTCTGCTATGACATCAAAGACTCGAGTCTCAGTTTAGCTACTAATTAATGGAGACCTAATTGGAGAATTGAATGTAAATTTGTAGGTTAGAGGCTTATCTGAGATATTGGGTGGAAGAGTTGTATTAGCTCAGATTATAGTGTTTGCACAACGCTCGCACAACACTAGTGGAGCATTGTGGAAACGTTGCAAAAATGAGCTTGTGGCATTATTGTCCTTCCATCATCCCTCCCCAGTCCACCCCATCCCATTACGCCTTTCATTGCTCAGAAAACTGTCTGTCACCTTACTTCCACTCTCTCCTCTTCCTTCCCTTGCTCTTCTTTTTCCAGATGGTGGAGCGGCTAATTTCGGCCTGAACTTCCTCACCTTCATCATCCTCTTCAACAACCTGATTCCCATCAGTCTTCTGGTGACTCTAGAGGTCATCAAGTTCGTCCAGGCTTTCTTCATCAACTGGGTGAGTGCAAGGCTGAGCCGTGGGAGATGTTCTTGCTTGATGAATCTGCTGTCTTTGAAATGCAGACTGCCTAAACCTCCAGGGCCAATCCCAGAAAAAGTCACAGCCCAAACGAAAGTGGAGCTTTATCAAAATAACCTATATGAAGATACCAAAATTGGATTTGGGGCAGGGCGTTTAAAGCACACAGACACTATTTTTAGATGCAGTGGAGTTTTGTGAGTTCCCCCTGAATGGCATGACTTTTGAGCGGAGGTTTCATATCTCTTGCTTTGAGTGACAGAGTATGACAAGATCATTTTAAAGTGGTACAGTCATGTTTTGGAGTCCAGATGGCAAGGTATTAATAAAAAATGGTTGTGATTATTAATTCTACTTGGTGATGCACTGTATTTTAGGACACTGACATGCTGTATGAAGCCACCAACACACCAGCTATGGCCCGGACATCAAACCTGAATGAGGAGTTGGGACAGGTACTGCACGCCCTCAACTTCAGAAATAAACAAAAGAGATTAATGAAAATGAAAAATGAAACTAATATTTGGATTTGATTTACGTTTGCAAAATCACTTGCAATTATGCATGATATACATTATATTCAAATGGCGAAATTAATACTTTTATTTAGCAATACTTTTATTTTGCATTTGATTTCCCCCATTTTTATTTTTAGATTACCTTTGCTGTCATCTAACACTCACTTAAAGTTAATCTTTAAAAAAACTTCACTTATAGTATTTAAAATGATTCATTTTATTTCTTTTGCATTTTATTCAAACAAAATAATATAGAATTTTACTATCTGCTATTTATCAATTATCAGCCATTACATCAGTTATCAGAATTTTAATAGAGAGTACATCCTCCTAATGCCGGTTAATGTAATGAAGGCCTACTTTTTACTGTCTAGTTAATTCCTGTCATTATTTACTCGCCCTCATTTTGTTCCAAACCCATAAGACTTTCGTTTATCTTCAAAACAGAAATTAAGATATTTTTAATGAAATCGACAGTCCATTAAGAGTCTACACCACTTTGATACTTCAAAAGGTTCATATAAGATTGTAAATCTAATCTATATGAATTTGAGCGGTTTAGTCCAAATTTTCTGAAGAGACTATCACTTTATATAATGAACAGATTGAATTTAGGCTTTTATTCACATTGATCACAAACATAAACAAAAGCTCAACTGTACATGCTTTGACGCCCAAAGAAGCTCAAACGTGCTGCGTAACACATGGGAATAAACCTCATTGGTTCTTGTGGAAGCTCAAACATGCTTGAGCTTCCGTTTACCATAACTGCTGTGTGCGTTGATGAATATGCATATGTGAATAAAAGCTTAAAGGTGCCCTAGAATTAAATATTGAATTTACCTTGGCATAGTTGAATAACAAGAGTTCAGTACATGGAAAAGACATACACTGAGTTTCAAACTCCATTGTTTCCTCCTTCTTATATAAATCTCATTTGTTTAAAAGACCTCCGAAGAACAGGCGAATCTCAACATAACA
This sequence comes from Anabarilius grahami, assembly GCA_003731715.1. Classification (NCBI taxonomy): domain Eukaryota; kingdom Metazoa; phylum Chordata; class Actinopteri; order Cypriniformes; family Xenocyprididae; genus Anabarilius; species Anabarilius grahami. The sequence goes on from RJVU01036043.1 coordinate 3,523,007, forward strand.
CCGACTGTTACATAACCGTCGGGGTGTACGCCCCCCAATATTTGCATATGCCAGCTCATGTTCTAGGCATTAGACAAGGGCAAAACGTCTGGATCTGTGCACAGCTGAAACAACAGACTAGGTAAGCAAGCAAGAACAATAGCGAAAAATGGCAGATGGAGCATTAATAACTGACATGATCCATGATATCATGATATTTTTTAGTGATATTTGTGAATTGTCTCTCTAAATGTTTCGTTAGCATGTTGCTAATGTACTGTTAAATGTGGTTAAAGTTACCATCGTTTCTTACTGTATTCAAGGAGACAAGAGCCGTCGCTATTTTCATTTTTAAACACTTGCAGTCTGTATAATTCATAAACACAACTTCATTCTTTATAAATCTCTCCAACAGTGTGTAATGTTAGCTTTAGCCACGGAGCATACTATCAAACTCATTCAGAATCAAATATAAACATCAAAATAAATACAATACTTACATGATCCGATGTATGCATACAGCATGCATGACGAACATCTTGTAAAGATCCATTTTGAGGGTTATATTAGCTGTGTGGACTGTGTTTATGCTGTTCAAGGCAAGCGCGAGCTCCGGGGGCGGGGGAGCACGAGATTTAAAGGGGCCGCAACCTATATATTGGTGCATAGTTAATGATGCCCCAAAATAGGCAGTTAAAAAAATGAATTAAAAAAATCTATGGGGTATTTTGAGCTGAAACTTCACAGACACATTCAGGGGACACCTTAGACTTATATTACATCTTTTAAAAAGAAGTTCTAGGGAACCTTTAAATTAAATCTGTTCATCATATATCGAAGCGTAAAAAAATTTAGTTGCATAGCTGTCAATTGAGGGACAGAAATTGCTCAGATTTCATTAAAAATATCTTAATTTGTGTTCCGAACATGAATGAAAATCATACAGGTTTAGAAACTACATGAAGGTGAGTAAATAATGACAGAATTTTCCTTGTTGGGGTGAACTATTCTTTAAATGTCATTCCATGCTTTTTTGTTTCGCTCAGAATAAGTTGTATTTGGAAGTAAAATGGGTTGAAAATATTTACTTTTTAGTCTGCTTACTTTTACTTAATTTACTGTATTTTATTGCTCTCTCTTTCCTAAAACCAGGTGAAGTACATCTTTTCGGACAAGACAGGCACCCTGACCTGCAACGTCATGCAGTTTAAGAAGTGCACAATTGCAGGCGTGGCCTACGGGTAAGGCTCTGTTTCACATTGCTTTCATAATCAGTAGAGTGTACATCTGGCTCTAGCTGTCTTGTCCTCAGCTCCCTTGTTAGCAGCTGCCTCGATGCTTCCCTGCACAGCCAGAGCAATTCTATAAATATCAGAGAAGGGGACTCGCCGATTTTCTTCCTTTTTTTTACATTTAGATAGGAACACAGCGTTTCAGGTTGCCTATTTGTCTAACTTAGGACGTTTTATGGGGCATGCCTGTATATGTCTGTTCTAAAACTAGATGTAGAACATTTTGTGAGGTTTTACACAATTGTATTTATAAGCCTAAAGTGTTATGAAAAATGTAACATTTTCGTTGTGCTGCAGCTGATACTATGTGTGTGTTTTTCAAGAAATGTTCATCAGCATGCGTGGCATGTGGCAGATGAGACAATGAGATGGCATAGCTCTCTTCCATATCTGTGTTTTTCCTTCTCGCCAGATAGATTTTTATGACCACAATGATATTTATGTTAAGCAGTTTATGAAAGATTAGGCGTATTGGGTGAGGTCACGTCGGGGCCATGGCACTGAGATTATTGAATGTTTACATGCACAAGGATTCTAGATCTTATCACAGACACACCAACCATCACAAAATACAACCTTATATTCACATTCATGCTTAAAGGGGACCTATTATGCAAAATTCACTTTTATAAGGTGTTTGTACAATGGTAAAAATTCACTCACTCACTCATTATTTATTTTTTATTTTTTTATAATTCCCATAAATCAAAAGCAGTCTTTCCAAATGAGCTGATTCAGATTCCCCCTACGATGACATCATCTCTGCCCACAGCCGGTGATGATCTGACCTATTAGCATAGAGACAGCCCTGAGTGAGAAGCACAGAGTCCGCCATTTCTGTATCCTCACTGTAGCAGCTGTACTTGTACAGTGTCTGCGCCAAAGAGGCATTACAAGTGTTGTGTTTTGACATGTACCAATGTACATAAGAGTCTCCACGGACTCCTGCCATCTGAGGACATCATGGGTAAATTTCATTTTCGAAGGAAATGTCCCAAAGAAGCTAAAACTTCACATACACACTCTGAGGACATCAGAGACTTATTTACATCTTGTAAAAAGGGGCATAATTGGTCCCCTTTAATGATGCCTCTTTATGTTCTGCATTCAGAGAATAAAGCACATGACAGCAGTATCAGTGCTGGATCTAAATGATCTGTGCTCCAGCATTCGGAGCAGCATTAATCCTATTAACTCAATTAAAACTCTTCTGAGATGAGGAGATTCAAGAGGCAATTCCATTGTGACACTTGAAGACACTTACTGGAAATATCACATATCACAATGTTGAGATAGACATGCATTTCCAGTGCTAGTGCTTCCAAGGCAGCAAAAGATTCATATTTAGTTAGTATTTTTTTAGGGTTTACTTTATTAAATGCTGTATTACACTCACCTCATGCACCGGTCACACTTGGAGTTTATTTTCTTTATAATGATTCAAGAGGTCAGTATGTGATGTTTGATGTCACGCTATTGATCTAAAGTCTTCTCCTGTGTTAATTCACAGGTTAGAGTTTTCAGAACTTGATCTTTCTGTGATAAAAAATACTGTAAAAGCAGTAATATTGTAAAATATATTATTACAATTGAAAAGGTTTTTTGTTTTAAAATGTAATTTATTCCTGGGATGGCAAAACTACATTTTCAATGGCCTTTACTCCAGTCTTCAGTGTCACATGATCCTTCATAAATCATTTAAATATACCGATTAGGTGCTCGAGAAACATTTTCCTATTATTAGTGTTGAATACAGTTTGGCTGTTTAATATTTTTGTCGATACTATTTTTGACTGATACATTTTTTTCAGGATTTGACAATATAAATGTCTATATTGACTAATCAGCAAGGATGCATTCAGTTGACTAAAAAAAGTGTCTTACTGACCCCAAACTTTTGAACTTCAGAACATAAAGAGGCATCATTAAAGGGGACCAATTATGCCCCTTTTTACAAGATGTGAATAAGTGTCTGATGTCCTCAGAGTGTGTATGTGAAGTACAAATTAGGTATGAAGGGAATCTGTAAATTAAGTTTAAGCTGAATTAAGATGACAAGGATGGTGATGAAGGTCAAGGTCATGTTTATTTAGTGTTATTCATTCCAGACCCTGACACTTCACCACAGAGACTATAACCAGCAAATCAAAGCAAGGTCATATAGTATGAAGCTCATACATTCACCCTCTAATCCTACAGCCTTAACATTTGCACCAGGCTAAATTAAAAAGCTGAGGCCTCCTAAGCAGCATCATTTCTGATGCCATTCTTCTTGAAATTTCTTTGTCTACATAGAGGGATCCTTCTGCTTATCCATTGGTGCAGTCAGCATGGTACCCATTTAATCTCTCATAAGTTTGTTCACAGCTTTGATGTTTGCAAACTGGGCTGTATTTCTGAAGTGAGTCCGTCTCCACCTCATGAATATGGATGCCATCTTTTATCAGCTTCAAATAAACTTTTTCCCGTTTGATGATGCATCCATCCTTCTCTTCCCCCACCCTCTCCACATCTCCTCTTGCTGGTCGTCTGAGCGAGTACAGCCACCGCATCGTCATTGATGTTTTTGAAGCGTGACATCTTTTCTTGCAGTGAGTGGAGAAACATGGTGCAAGCCCAAAGGAAGAGTTTGATGTGAAATGTAGCCTAGATTTTTGACTTGACATGTTTGTCGGACTGGAAAAACCAACATGCTGCTAGTGTAACATGTTGGAGTTCTGGTGTTAATGCTGAGACGAGCTGACGTCTTTCCACTTGAACTTGTCTTTTATATGTCTCTCTTGTGTTACTGTTCGAGTTGAATTTCTCAGATTTTTCTTTTACATGTCTTCATTTAAAACTCTTTCCATTGACCCAAATAAAACTCAAGGCATCTCCTGAATCCACAGTGACTACACTGAAGACACCAGCACATCATTTTATGCCTTCATTATGTTCATTAACACTCCCGTCAATTTAGTAAACAATGACTTACATGTTTTTTGCTTTTGTCTTTTAAAACATTGGACGTTTTCTTTGCCTCATAGTCTTAATTTCAGACAATTATAGCCATGTGTCTCATGTAAAACAAAGATTTGACATTGTCACAAAAGGGTGTGATGTGTTTTGTTTCCCCTCGACCCATCCCCCCATGACTTATGTTACATTGCACAGCTAATTAAGTAGAACAGTAATTAATGAGGAAATCCCTTTGGCTGAAGATGTTAATTAATTTGATGAGATTTCATGGAGAGATGATGGCTAAAGTGCTCTTTAGCCCTCAGCACTAGATGAAATTACTTGTATCATTTTTTTTCTTATTTCTTTTGCTTTTGGACCTGTCATAACTGTGGTTGGGTTGTAAAGCTCTGCAGTCTTTTTAGGATAATTTGCACTTCCTTTTCTTTGCCAACTACTCAAAAATATGTTATTCTTGTTAGTCATGTTAGTCTCTCTCTCTCTCTCTCTCTCTCTCTCTATCTCTATCTCTCTCTATATCTCCTTTCTCTCTCAGCTTATTTATAGGCGTGCATCAGGGTCTGGCCTCATCTCCTTTGCAACTTGTTAAAAACACATTAACGTGTGTGGCCTGGATCTAGCTTGGCATATTACCTAATAGCATCATTGTATGCCAGTGATTTAAGAAGAAACCGTTGCAGGAGAGCTAAGAATGTAGTCTCAGGCAGAAGAATGATTGACAAACAAGATTATTATATGGTGCAGTAAATAGGGCAGGAGTGCTGCATTTGCCTCTTTTGTTCCTTGTTTGTGAATTATTGTGTGTAAATGTCCAGCTGTACTCACCCTACCCCCAAATGTCTCTCGGGTTAGACATGATCTCATCTGTGCACATGGTAGAGAACTAATGAATGTGGAATCTGATAAACATTGCCCATTTAGGTCAGGTGGTAGGTGGGAGTCTGAATCCATAAAATTAGAATAAGGGAAACAAAATTGTATTTTTATACTATTGTACTTCTAAATTGCCAAGTATAGTCAATTGACCCTTCGCCGGGAGTTTGATTGACAGGTGATCTAACCAATCATAACACTGAATCCGCCGTTTTGTCCGACAAAGCAGTCAGGGGAGTTAGTAGATTAACGCCATGGACATGAACTTGAAAAATGGTGTGTACTGACGTCTTTCCGTGGTTGAAACGACATTCTTTCTGATTATCAATCATGTTTATTGATGATATAAATTAACTAGTCGGAAGAGGTGATCTGTTCATGAGTTGCTTGAACTGAGACACTAAGGCGATCTGTCACGATACATTAAAGAACCACAAAATGGTGTTCATATCAAAAGTAAACTGCTCTGCCTTGTCTGTCGACACTTTGTCAGCTTACTCTTTGCTCCACGATGTATTTTTCACTGCGTGAGAGAATGATGTGTGGCGTGAGAGCGGCATGGCTTGTAGCATACAAGCCATGTAACTAACATAGCAACAGTAACAAAAGGGGGCGGGTCTTCGTGAACGGTCAATTAGTAAACACTTGTAGAAACATTTTTTTGGAGCAACTTGGGGTTTGAACCAGAATTGAAGTAAAGTATTTATTAACATTTTCTTTATTTCAGTTAATTTATCCTGAAAAGCCTGACATTTATAAAATAATGGATCTATTATTTTAAATTAAAATTTTTTTTAACATTTAGACAAAATCTAAAAAGAAATAAAGTTTACATGTGTTTTTTTGTTGACTATCATATTTGATACTTCATGAGCCGCCATTATATGAGCCACTGCTTTTGTGGCTCACATAGTATGATATAGGATGATATAAAGTTCATACTCATGAAAATAAATGCCACAAATTTAATCAGAGGTCTAAACTGAGCAATAAGATGCAATTTGGTGCAGTTGCTTATATTTAGTCAGTTAGATCTTTATAGCAGCCTGCTTACATAAAATTCAAATAAATATCAGTTGTTACTCTATATGTCCCTATAATGTGTCTTAAGATGATATTTAAATGCTTAGTTTTATGATCTAATCTCTGTAGTTTTTATTTTGGAGGGCAAAACATATAATGCAATGCTACAAATAAACGTTCCTCAAAAGCCCAATTTATTATATTTGACACTCAGATTTTAACATTTAACATTTATCAAGTTAAAAAATATTCAAATATTCAAGTAAACCTTCAGTTGCTTCAGATCTATTCATCTTGGAATATTATTAACAGTATACTGTATAACTTATTCTTATGTTTTACTTTCAGTCAAGATTTCTCAGCAAAAAGACTTGTGTATAACAACCTGAAGGGGGACGTTTTTCGAATGATACTAAAAGGTCTTTTTCTTGCAAAAAAAAAAAATAGTTTCAAATTAATGAGACAAAGCATGTAATAGATTCTGTACAACAGGTTTTTCAGCAAAATGTTGTTCATGTTGATTAATTTAGAGTTCTTAGAAATTTGATTCACAACTTTGATTTCAATTCATTACAATGTTTTGTTGTTTTTGTTTTGTTTTTGACTGATGGGGCTGTATCCAGGCCTGCAAGAACCTTTAATAATTACCTTCAATAACCCATAACTGTTACCGACTAGGCTGCACCACCTTTTTAACAAGTACTTTTGAAAGTGTCTGTTTGAAGTGAGCTGAGGTAGTGCAGTTCTGCAGGGATACTTTCGTGCAAGTCTCTCAGGTACCCTACTGCGTTTTTCTTCTTTATCTTGTTGCTCAAAGCTCTTTTTCTCAGTAACAACCCAAAGGGTCTGACACAGCTAGCATTTGTCGTTTTTAAAGCATGTTTGTTTTAAAAGACCAAGTCCCACCCGTCTGCAGAAATCTGTTTTGTTTGGATGCTGAAGAAGTCGTCGAGTCTAATACCTGCAGGACTTGTGTTGTCCTATATTAGTGTAAATGCACTGTTCCCCCCCTGCTGAAATGCAGTTCTTCTGTTTCAGTGTACTAAACAATTCTTTTCCCCCTGAGGCTAATGGTACAGAGTCAGATATGTGCATGGCCAGTCAACCTGCCTTTTGTTTTTGTAGTTTCTCTCTCAAGTCATAATTTGGGTTGAAATAATGCCACATAAAGCATGAAGCAATAGCCAATGGTAATGCTTTTTCAATTTTCTGTTCTTTTTCTTTCTTGTTTTCTTCATTGTTTTCTTTCTTCTTTTTCGTGTTCTTTTACCTTTCCCTTTCTCTTTTCAGTTTTCTTTATTCTACTTTTTTTTTCATTTCCTTGCTTCCTTCCAAATATTTTCTTAAGATATGTATTCCTACATTCATTACAAACTTCTTTCAAAAAGTACTATGGCTGTACCCTGATGAAGTGGCTGTATCAGATGTACCAGAATACCAAAGTACTTTGATGTAAACCATGGTAATGAATGATTTCTGTATTCATTGACCATGTAAAGGGGACTTCACAGAATAACATGCAATGGTACATGTCCACAAATCTACGTACCATGTTCGGCACACATAATACCATGTGACACTTATTTGTTATTGTTGTGTCATGTGCACATTGCTCTTTCAAAACACATTCTACAAAAAAAACCATCCATTTATTGCTTCTTTTTTTTTTTATTTCCCTAGTGTGCTATTCTCCCTTTGTGCCATAATACTCACTCTGCTCATTCTAACTTTTTCCCTCACCAGTGTCTGGTCCTTAAACACATGGTCAGGCCAATGTCCACTCGTATTACAATTAACAAAGCCCTCAACGCCCGAATCTGTTGACCTGAGCAAAGATGCGAGAATAATTTGCTGCTGTCAAGCCGGCAGCAGTGGCTGTGCTTCCCTATCCCAGCAGATACAGTTTAGCAGCCAGCAATTCATCCACTGCCCATCTACTAGCATTGGCTTGTCTTACTAGCCTTTCTATATAGTAGACAATGTAGCCATTCCAGCATTCACCAAATTATTTCTTACCTTAGATTTGTGCTCTTTAATTTGCTGTGATTATGCTGTTTATTGGTTAGTCATCCTTCCTTACCCTTCAAATTCATGTGTGAGGTCTGTTGCATTAAATCTGATACTTTGTTAGATAATTAATATGGATAAATATTCAAGAGTTTTGCCTTGCAGTGAATATATTTTTAAGTGATTATTTTAGATCAGCGCTTTTGTATCCCTCAAAAAAAATCCTTTTTATTTTCTTTGGTCTAATTTTGCTTAACGTGTTTGCCTCTGCAGAAATAAGTTTTTGTAAAATATAAATTGGATTTATTGAGATGCATCTTTTCATGTTAAATATTTATTATTTAAAGCATAAATATATATTTAAAAAAATATAAAAATAAATTGTCACTGCTTTCTATTCAAAGTATGTAAATATATTCTCTTAAACTCATTTCTATATATCTGATTTATTGCATTGGCAGACATGCAGGGCAAATGTGGTCATTTCGGTTCTGTTCTGTCTGTAACACTCTTCGCTCCACCCAACAGTCATGCAGCTGAAGTTGAGGATGGTAGTTTTGCGGAGGAGGACTGGTAAGGACCAACACCATTGGCTGTTTGTTTTATGCTTCTGTGATTTGTTCTTGCAGTGTCTCCTTATGAGAAATGTGGTTTGAGCCCTTTTCTTGTGATGTGGTTGTGTTTATTGGACTTTGTTTGCACGGTGTGACCCTAAATTAATGTGAAGACCGATTCATGTTGAATGTAAATTAAAAATCAGCTGTTGTCTGATATTCTGTGCTGTGCTTGTTTGATTTAATCTAATTACTTCCTTTCGATCTGTTCTTTTGGGCTGTGCTGTATGGTTAAAACAGCAACAGGTGTTATTTTCTGTTGTATACTGAGACCAGATGCAGTTTGTCTTTGATTTCTCAGCACAGACTTGTTTACTGTAGACTAAAGTCTTTATATATGAGTCTCTCTCTTTCTATTGTGTAAATGTTGCTAAATATATAGCACACAGTAACTGGTACTGTGTACAGCAAAAGTTCGGCCATTTAGCAAAAGTTTTCAGATTTCAGTCTGTTCTAGTTGTTGGGACGGTCCACCTGCATAACCTTCAGTTAAAAGTCTTTTTAAAGAACACAGTGATTCATGTAGACTTGTGACCAGTCTCCAACGTATGAATCAGTTTTCCAAGGGATTGAACTTAGAACCTTTGAGCAACCCAGATCCTGAACCATTATGCTTCAGCGCCATCTTTGTCATGACACACTTTATGATTTGTAACTGGAACAGCCAAACTCGAGACACGTTCATTTTAGACAGCACTAATAGAATATAAATGGAGCTCCAGCTTGAAAAATTAACTTCCCACTTGGACATTACTGAAAGAGCATGTGAGAAGTAAAAAGCCTTACTGACATCCAGTAGTATCACTTTATCTAGGCGAATCTCTCTGGGTCAAATTTCACCTCAAATATGAAAGGAAAAAAAGAAAGAAATTCTATTTTGAATAAAGACTATAAAACGCAAAGACCAATTCTCATTTTCTGCTAAATACATATTATTTACACACATTAATGCTGTACATTATTTTATGCATTTATGCTGATTAAAATTTCAATGAATTTGTATGTTTGTTTGTTTTTTTAATATAGTACAAATATGCTTTATTGCAGTAATGAGTAATGTCAGTTAAAAAAAAAATTGGCTTTATTTTCTTTATGCTAAATTGATTTTTATATATATATATATATAATATATTTGAGGTGAAATGTGTCTAATGATGTATGTAAATTATGTTAAACTTTTTTTTTTTTTTNTACTGTAAAGCAGAGGTTTGTTTAGCAATGGACTGTTTCTCTTTTCCCAATTCTTTATACTTAGAAAACGATGACGACTTGTGATGAATTCCACTTCTAAAATTACATTATTGCTGCAGGAGGTCCATTATAAATGAAATCAATCTTCCATATCCAGCATGGACCCCATGAGGACCGACGTGGTCTCAATTTGCACTTTGTGAACAGGGTTCTAGGGATCTCTTTAGTGTCCCTAGAGGAGCAGGATTCCTGTGGAGAGATTGGAACATTTCTGTGTCCATTAGATTGAAATCTTCATAAATCTAATGTGTTTAACAAGCCCAACTGATACTGAGATTAAAATCTATCTTTAGTAAGTCTGTCAGGTTTATCTAATAAAGCCTAGTTGGGGTTTTATTGCACTCAAAATATAGCCTAATTCAGAATAATGTTTCCATAAATCGAAAATGGGTTTTTATAAAATGAAATTAGATTCATTTTTATTTTTGAATTTTAACTCTGATACTTGAGTTAAAGTCACCCAGACAAATGTCTTTCTTTTCTGGAACATGGCAAAGAAAATGCTGATATAATTGGACCCAATTGACTTTTAGTGTATTGACAATATTAGAGAAATTGCTTCACTTCAGAATTAAAATTTCTTGATAATTTACTCACCCCATGTCATCCAAGATGTCCATGTCTTTCTTTCTTCAGTCAAAAAGAAATTAAGGTTTTTGAGGAAAGCATTCCAGGATTTTTCTCCATATAGTGGACTTCAAAAGGGTTCAACAGATTGAAGGTCCAAATTACAGTTTCAATGCAGCTTCAAAGGGCTCTACGTGATCCCAGACGAGGAATAAGGGTCTTAAGGGTCTGATTGCGAAACAATCTGCCATTTTCTACCAAAATGTATATACTTTTTAACCACAAATGCTCATCTTGCACTAGCTCTGCGATGCGCCACGCATTACGTAATCACATTGGAAAGGTCATGCGTGACGTAAGGCAGAAGTCCACTATATGGAGAAAAATCCTGGAATGTTTTCCTCAAAAACCCTAATTTCTTTTCGACTGAAGAAAGACAGACATGGACATCTTGGATGACATGGGGGTGAGTAAATTATCAGGAAATTTTAATTCTGAAGTTAACTAATCCTTTAACAACAAAAAATGCAGATGGATTAAGCTAACTTTTGTTTTACAAATTTAAATGAATTGCACGCAGTTCAGTTTTAATTAAATCATTTTATTTGCAGTGTAAACAGAAGTTGTATGTGTTAAGCAAGAATAAAAGCATGCATAGCAAATAATGATTGCCGGAAGGACTGGGTTCCCTGTTTGTAGCAAAATATGAGAACTATTGTCTGTTTTTTTTTTTTTTCTGTTTTTTTTCTCTCCAGATAAAAGCTTCTTGAGAATTTCATCATTAACTAATGCACTGTATATGCAGTAGCTGTCTTTGTCTGAGCTGTGAGCATTGAGTCCGCAGGACAGTATTGTAACTTGGAGTGGTGGAGCCATGTGCAGGGGAACAATGAAAGTGTGTGTGCATTTCTCTTGTGGGAGTTGTGTAAGCAACACACTGACATATGCCTCCTGCCCCTCCACCTCTGCTGTTTACTCTGTTTATCCCTCTCATAAACACGCACACATTTTAACAATGGTGAAGTGCTTACCTCTCAGTGAAGCTGTAATAGGATATACTGCAATGGCCTTTGTGGTTCGTGTGATAGAGAGAGAAATAACGTGTTTATCTGTTATAGTCCATTATAGTTCAATACTACAGTAGATTGCGGAAGGGATATGAATGAATGAGCAAAATCGGGCCATCGAGGGCCGATAACTACAGTGGCGCATTCTGTTTCCATGGAGACGATTGCCCCGCTGGGCTTTGGATCACCAATAACAGAGGCTGTGTTCAGAATGGAATACTAGCATGCACAGTCTACTCTGAATAATGCTTACTACTTCTATAAATAGTATGTGATGCTATATGCATTATGCATTGTTGCTTGATTGTTTGTTGCTTGATATGTGGATACTCTGTTTGGAAACTACATTTTTTTGCTTGTTGCACATTCGGACTAATGTTCGGCCAATGCATTTTAACACGTTTGAAATCTGTGTGTGTGTGTTTGTGCAAAAGGAGCATGTCTGCATGTATCCCTGCACGTATTGAGGTGCTGAGAGACAGGAAATTGGATTTTGCTGGTGCTAGCGAAGTTTCATAATGTGCTCCTCTTAGTGTGATAGATTTTATTTTCATCTTCCTTCACAATGCCCCCCAATTCCCCCACCCCCCTATGATATTGTCCTTACCTCAACATGACATCCTCAGTCTAAGAGATGAATCTCACCAACAAATAAGCTGCAACATGTTTGATATAATGCAACGGCGAGGTGAACAATGCTGTACCCTGAACCCAGTGCGATGAAACATTTACATTTTTTCCCCCCAGACTCCTTTGCTAGAAACCGCAAATCTCACCTAACCTTTTCACCGTCAGATTTATATGGTTCTGATTTCTGAGGCTGCCGCTGCAGTAAGATGCTCTGATCAAGTGTCCTTTCCTGGCTTGGGAGAGGGGTTTATACTACATGTGAACTGGTTCTTAAAAATGTCATGTTAGCATACTGCCATAGACATGTCCATTACTGAGCCATTGAATGACCTGTATATCACAGACCTACTAATCAATATCCTTCCTAAAAATGCTGTGGTCTGCAAGGTGTAAATTCAGTGTACCTCTACTGGTGAGTCTCAGCGGGTGGTCACATGATGTTTGTATCTACTAAAAAAGCGATTTTTCCTGAATAGTTTTATAATGCAAGAGCTTTAGTGTCTGATAATGTGGTACTAATGTTAAAGTGGGATTCAGGGTGTTTAGGGGTCAAAGGTAAGAAGCAAGGCATGTGAGGGAATTAATATTAATGTTTTGCAAAGATGAACTTCCCTGATGAAGGGGCTCTTTTGCATAATGTTAATATTGATGAGACCTTTTATAATCATCTCTTACGGTTTCTTTGCATTAGGTTTGTTTTAATAGCTAAACATTATTTTCTTAAGAAAATAACTGCCCTTGTCATTGTTTGGAATTGGTTGTTGTTGTTGTTGTTTTATTATTGTTAGATTAATGCTCAAATTGAAAATCTGTTATAAATAAATTATCAATTATTTTGCTTAGTCACATGTGTACATTACATTTTAATTTTACTTAATACATGCATGAAACACTTCAGTCTCTTAATTGTTGCTTTTGTTAATGTTAACTTAATAATGTGATTTTGGTTTAATGCATATTTATTTTTGTTATAAACGTTAGATTGAAATTAAACAATCATTGACAAACCCCCAGCAGTACCACTGCAGACCCCCTATGGTTCAAATATGTAGATGGAGCTTCATAAACAAGCAAACAGACTAATGCTTAGCAATTGGAGACAGAATATTTTCTATTATTTTTCAGATAATTTTCATTACAGATGGAGAATTGTTGTTTTTCAGTAAAGGGAGACAAAATGGCCCTTTTGTTTATAAATGAGAGCACCTGTTTATGTATTTATCTCTGTCTTCCTTCATATCTCTCTCTGTATGCAGTCACAGCTCTCAGTCCACAGAGGAAACTGGATTTAATGACCCCAGCTTACTGGAAAACCTCCAAAGTAATCATGTAAGTACTGTAATGGCATCACAGCTGCTCAGTCATGCCCAGCCAGCCAGAAATTTACACACAGGCTCTGATATCCACACGCTCACACCTCCTGTCTTCCCTAACGGTTCTTTTCTTGCTCATATCAGCTCTGTTCTGCCCACCTGGATGTTTATAAGTAGTGTACCATCACAAAACTAGGCATTTTGTCAATGTTAAGGCTAGTGCACACCAAGGATGATTGCTATAATGATAGAGATAGTTCTAAAAATCGTTCTACATATAAAAGAATAGCAGAGTCCACACCACAACTATAACTATACCGCCACAGAGAAACGATATAATTGGAATCACTTTTAGAACGATCTTTTCCGAGCTGATGAATGATAAAAACATTGACAGCCAATCAGAATCCATCCTGCTTTAAAGAGCTTGAGCATTTAAAGGAACACTCCACTTTTTTTGAAAATAGGCTCATTTTCCAACTCCCTTAGACTTAAACAGTTGAGTTTTACCGTTTTTGAATCCATTCAGCCGATCTCCGAGTCTGGCGGTACCACTTTTAGCATAGCTTAGCATAGTTCATTGAATCTGATTAGACCGTTAGCATCTCGCTCAAAAATGATAGGTAGTTACATCGTGTACTAAGACCGGAAAATTAAAAGTTGCTATTTTCTAGGCCGATATGGCTAGGAACTATACTCTCATTCCAGCGTAATAATCAAGGAACTTTGCTGCCGTACCATGGGTGCAGCAGGCGCAATGATATTACGCAGCGCCTCTCACAAATGTCTCAATGGTTGCAAGCAGGGGGTCACAGGCGGTGCGTAATATCATAATAGTGGTACCGCCAGACCCGGAGATCGGCTGAATGGGTTCGAAAATGGTAAAACTCAACTGTTTAACTCTAGGGGAGTTGGAAAATGAGCCTATTTTCAAAAAAAGTGGAGTGTTTCTTTAAAGCAGCAGATGACAAAACTGCAGCGCACGCTTAAAATAAATAGAACGATTTTGTGTGTTGGTGTGGATACTAATATTGTTATCTTTATAATTATCTATTTTGTTATCATTCTTAGTGTGAACAGGCCTTTATTCTCTACTAACATGAGACTTTTGACTACTAATAATATAAAAATAAGGCCCCATATGCAGGTACTCGGGAGTAAAATATTTATGTAAACCTTGGTGGTTTGTATGTGTGCATTTTATTGAATCAGGTAAGCTATTTGTCCACAGGGTCTTTTGGTCTGTGACTCAAGAATTTGTGACCGTCAGTTACCAAGCTTTGACAGGGGTCAGAGAACCCTCAGCAGAACGCTTTCATTTCTCTGTCACTTTGAATCAGACATGAACGCGGGGGCCTTCGTGAGGGTATACAGCTCCTCATGGCCACCTGAGCTTCTCTTGCCTTTGTTAGTTCCTTCCAAACGGCTTTTAAATCTTGTTCCCTCACATGACAGTTCATCACTGAATGGCAAAAGGAAGGCTCTTTTATGGTCCATTTAAGGTGAAAATTACAAGTTAGAAAAGTAATTATACACTTCACCTCAAGAAATTGCATGATTTGAGGTGTCATTCATCATCATAATAATAATAATAATAACAATAATAAACATTATATAGCACTTAGCACAAAGTGCTTTAAAATAAAAAGGTAAAAAGGCACAAAGAGTTTTACAAAAATATACAGTCAGGCAGACCGGCATAATAAAACAAATTCAAAATACTACATAAAACAAAAGATCCAGAACTCACACAAAGCAAGTATATACAAATTTGTTTTCAAATAAGACTTAAAAACAGATTTTGTGCATCTAATATCCATTGGCAGGCTATTCCATAAAATTGGAGCCTTCACTGCAAAAGCTGTCTGTTTATAAGGCCTTAATAATTCTGCTAAATACTTAGACCCCAAACCATGTTGTGTTTGATATGTCAATAATAATATCTTAAAATCAATTCTAAAATGAATTGGTAACTAATGTATTGAAGCTAAAACTGGAGTAATATGATTAAAGGACCTAGTTTGTGTCAGCAATCTGTAGCAGTGGCTTTTTGTACTAATTGAAGCCGTGATAAAATGTGTTGATTTAAAGTAGAAAACAGCCTTACAATACGAGATAAAATAAAAGCATGAATAAGCATGAGTGTCTTTAAAACTTAAAATTTGTCTCACCTTATTTTAATATTTCTTAACTGATAAAAACATGACTGAACAAACTTCTTAACGTGATATTCAAAATTCAAATTGGTGTCAAAATAAACACCCAAATTTTTTTCAATACCTCTTGAATATTGGGGAACACCTTAAGAGCTAATTCAGTCTGATTTTCATTAGAGCCCTGACCGATTATCTCAACTTGAGTTTTATCAGCATTTAATTGCAGAAAATTACAAGCCCTTCAATTTTTTTTTTATATCTACTAAGCATGCTTGGAGGACATCTAAGCTTGTCAGATCATTGGATCGCAATAAATATAACTGTTAGTCATCTGCATAGCAGTTAAAATTTATATGATGTTTCCATATGACAGATCCAAAAGTATCACATAAATTGATAACAAAATTGGTCCTAACAGGGAGCCCTGTGGAACACCATTCATGTCTGTAGCACAAAGTTTCATGCTAAAGATTAATTTGTAAAGTTTGCCTGTCGTTTTCTATTTTCATAGTTTCTTTTGTTTTCTACACAGCCCACTGCTCCGGTCATTAAAGATTTCATGACCATGATGGCTATCTGTCACACGGCTGTCCCTGAACGCACTGACAACAAGATCACTTACCAGGCTGCATCCCCAGGTCAGTTAAAATCCCAATACACTGAAACAGCAAATATTTACATTGGGGCTGTTAGTTGTTTAAAAATGTAAATATAATGAATTACTTGACATTTTCCTAATATATACACTAGTATATTGTAATGTTTCACAATATTTTTACTGAATTTTTTGATAAAAAAAAATGTAGCCTTTGTGAGCATAAGAGACATGACTTACTAACCCCAAACTGTGGTAGTGTATGTATTCAATAGATTATTCAATAGATAAGTATGAATATAGCAGATAAATCTATAGATGTAGTTCTACTAATGTGGAAACTGATCCACAAATGGATCATTGAACTTTTTTTTTTTTTTAAATTATAAACCTGCTCTCAGACAAGACAGACCGCTGGTTGCTGTTGAAAAGAGAGTACAGAAAAAGAAGAGAGCAGCCACAGCATGCTCTTAATTTCCTGTTCCTCTTTCTAATGGCTCTGATTTGGTTTTTAAATCTCTAGCAGACATCAGTGTTGAGCTGAGACTGAGAGCAGTGTTGTGGATCTGTTAGGATGCTTTGTGTCAAGTTGCCTCACAACAGATATAATTTGTTTGTGTAAGACATTCATGAAAGTGAAATAATGCAGGCAAAGAAACAGATGAGTTAATTAATGCTGGTTCACTCTCTCCGGTGCTTGCGTTTGACACCTCCATGGTTATGCATAATTTATCTTTTTAGCATTTGTCAGAATTTATCCCTGGCTTTGAAGCTTAGCGAGACTGGTTTATGTGACCCATTTTAATTTCACATCAGTGCAGCGGTGCATTGAATATTAGCCAGACCTGTGTTTGAGATAAATGGAAAGCATGAACGGTGTGATGTGATAAGTGATTATTGTAGAGACAGATTGGAGGACAAAAGGTAACAGCAGGTTTTAGTAGTGCCACCTCATCTCAAACAGTTTGTCTGCTTAGTGTTGTAAACAAGTAGTCATATACCAGACGCTTTTATCCAATGCAACTTAACCGCCACCTGCCCTCTCACCACATGCTGTCTTGTTCCACAGATGAAGGCGCTTTGGTTCGGGCAGCAGAAAACCTGGGTTTCGTGTTCTCTGGGAGAACTCCAGACTGTGTTATTGTGGAGTCGGTAAGTAAAGACGTTGTGGGAATAGATGATGAGTTGCAGTGGGAAGGTGACTCACGCCCTGTCATGCTGCATAGCTCACTCACACTTTGCACTCTGGAGAACTATTACAGGCAATTTGTATGGCACGGTCCCTCTTAAACATCCATTATTGCCTTATTATAATGTATCATAGAGAGGAAGCCATCACGGACCTACATTTCATGTACTGAGTCAATGAATAGGGAGCATTCTTCCTGTCTGAAACAAATAACCCTTTGACGATCCGTAATAGTCACTGCTGTTCGGCAGTGATGCTACTGAATCTCCACAGCAAAAAGAAATTCATACTTAAAACAATTTACAATAAGATTTTATTTGTTAAAGGTTGTACAAAAGCATAAAAATACCATAATATGTTTGCAGATATATGTACTGTGCTATCCTGCCCACTGCCAATTTACCCAATTGTATTCCGACACCCCGGGTTGCCAGAGTATTGTAGCCATGGAAGTCAGCAAATAAACTGAGTCTGAGATGGCAGATTATAAACGACTAAAAAGCCTTGCCGTCCATCTAAAAAAACTCTGTGACCAGAGGTATGTTAAAGCTTGGATAAATCAACTATTAAACTTAGTGTAAGGCTCATAGCCTTCCTTTGTCAATTGTGCTTGTTCCTGTTGCGTGTCCTCAATCTGGCAACCCGTGTGAGTGTCGAGGGTACTTTGGTCCAAATTCAAAATAGACATTTCAATGGCTAGCTGTCAATATTACATATTGCACCTTTAACATTAGTTAATAAAACAATATTTTTTCAGCAGTTTTGCTGTTTTGTACAACTTGAAATGTTAAAGATGTACTCTACTGTTCAAAGATTTGGGGTCAGAAAGATTTTATTTTTTAAAGAAATTAATACTTTTATTGAGCAAGGATGCATTAAATTGCAGGGTGCATTTACGAGACAGTAAAGACTTTAACATTGTTACAAAAACATTGTTTTTCAAATATATGGTATTCTTTTGAACTTTCTATTCATCAAAGAATCCTGAACAAAATGTATCACAGTTTCCATAAAAAATATTAAGCAGCTCAACTTTCAATATTTATAATATGCTGAAAGTTGACATTTATAATCATTATTTATATCATCATACATCATTATAGTAAAATAGAAAACTGTTATTTTAATTTTAATCATATTGCTGTTTTTACTGTTTTTGATCAAATAAATGCAGTCTTGGCGAGCATAAGATACCCCACATTTATAAAAAAAATAATAATAATGAAAAAAATCTTACAGACCCCAAACTTTTTAATGGTAGTGTATTAGTAACTGTAGAAATTAATATTAACCAAGATTATTTTTTTTAGATTGAAATACCCTATTGTAAATTGTTTCCATTTATATTTTACTCAAATTGTTAATATGGGGACTGGATCAAAGATGGGTTGAATCTGATTTATGAACAAATAATTCTCATGGTTGGTTCTTTTACTGAACTGCCCAAAGGCACTCATGGTATTAACAAATTCAACAAATAACTTGCTGATTCCATCTAAGCGATTACTGAATGACCATCTGACCTACTTTACTGGATGTTTATGTAACCTGTAGTTATCACAAAGATTTTTAATGTAAAAAAAAAAAGAAAAAAAGAAATTGTCAGACAATCGTATGGCTTTTGGTATTTTTTAGAACTAATTATGTACTACAAAAATATGTAGGAAACACTGCAGTACTAAATTATTAAAGCTTGGTGTCTCTTCAAAACTTTTTTTTTTTTTTTTTTTAAATCATGGTAACCCTTTACAATAAGGTTCATTAGTTAACATTAGTTAACATGAACTAATAATGAACTGCACTTATACAGCATTTATTAATCTTTGTTAATGTTAATTTCAACATTTACTAATACATTATTAAAATCTTGTTAACATTAGTTAATGCACTGTGAACTAACATGAACAAACAATGAACAACTGTATTTTCATTAACTAACGTTAACAAAGATTAGTAATTACAGTAACAAATGTATTGCTCATGATTAGTTCATGTTAGTTAATACATTAACTAATGTTTAACTAATGAACCTTATTGTAAAGTGTTACCAAAGTCATTGCTTCTGTTGGTTTGAAATGAAGGAAGAATTGAATTAAAGCGACGCTCTATAGCTTTTTCTGGCTGTGTTTCACAGTGTCGGATGCAATTTTTCTCACCCTACACAGTGTCTCAGTGAGAAGAACTGGGAATGTGATGGTTTGATGCAGTTGCATGCAGTGCCTTCCCCACCCCTCTGTTTCCTCACTTTCTTTAGTTGTAAAGAAGAAAAAAAAGTGAGAGATTTTGCAGCACTGGAGGGGATAGTGAGAGATCCAGCTGATGTGCTGAAGATATCTGTACAGAGTTCTTAATAGAAACTTGCTGAGTGAAGATTGGAGAAAATTTAATTAGCGAGACAGAAAGCGCTGCTGTTTTCTTAGACCTGGGAGCGAGGAGTCACACTTTGCTGCTGTAATTGTTTAATCTGATGGCAGCGCCAGGGAAAGAGAGCAAGTCTTGTGCTCCCTGGCCTGTAACATACTCTAATTTTGGCCCTTCAGTGCAAGACAACTCCCATCATCCACCCCATCATCATACTAGCTTACCTCCGTAAGTCACAGAGGCCAAAAAAAGCAATTAAAAGTTTTAATTTCTTGCTCCCTGGTGTCAAGATGAAGTTCTGTCTTTCAAAATGAGCTAAGAGAATGGTAGAGAGATCTCAAAGTCTGTGTTAAAACAGTGTCCTAAACAAGCATGACACAATATTTCAGTGATTAAGTAATTTTATTGTAATTATTGTGTGATGCAACAAAATTTCTGCCAATTATATCAGTGTGTGGATGAGACTGCCCCCCCCCCTCTCTAGTTTTCCTTGATGGATTTGTCATCTGTTATCCAATGATTCACAGCTTCTACAACCAGTTTCTGCTTATTCATGTTTGATGATGGCTCTAATATACATACTATAAGTAAATTAAACAGAATTGTGTACATAGAGAGAGCAAACAAGTAGCTCAAATTGCTCAAGAATTTAATGTTGGTTCTGATAGAAAGGTGTCAGAATACACAATGCATCGCAGTTTGTTGTGTATGGGGCTGCATAGCCGCAGACCAGTAAGGGTGCTCATGCTGACCCTGTCCACCGCTGAAAGTGCCAACAGGGGGTACATGAACATCATAACTGGACCACGGAGCAATGGAAGAAGGTGGCCTGGTCTGATGAATCACGTTTTCTTTTACATCACGTGGATGGCCGGGTGCGTGTGCATCTCTTACTTGGGGAACGCATGGCACCAGGATGCACTATGAGAAGAAGGCAAGCCGGCGTAGGCAGTGTGATGCTTTGTGCAATGTTCTGCTGGGAAACGTTGGGTCCTGCCATCTTTATGGATGTTACTTTGACACGTACCACCTACCTAAGCATTGTTGCAGACCATGCACACCCTTTCATGGAAACGGTTCCCATTTCCTGGTGGCTGTGGCCTCTTTCAGCAGGATAGTGCGCGCTACCACAAAGCAATAATGGTTCAGGAATGGTTTAAGGAGCACAACGAGTTTGAGGTGTTGACTTGGCCGTCATATTCCCCAGATCTCAATCCAATCGAGCATCTGTGGGATGTGCTGAACAAACAAGTCCGATCCATGGAGGCCCCACCTCGCAACTTACAGGACTTAAAGGATCTGCTACTAACATCTTGGAGCCAGATACCACAGCACACCTTCAGGGGTCTAGTGGAGTACATGCCTCGACGGGTCAGGGCTATTTTGGCAGCAAAAGGGGGACCAACACAATATTAGGAAGGTGGTCATAATGTTATGCCTGATCAGTGAACATATCAGGGCTTAATGCTAAGGGTTTTTTCAGTTGCCGGTTTAGATTTTTACCTTCCCTGCTAAAATGCACAAAAAAGTTATTGTTTTTGTTGTTTTTGACCCATGTAACCTGATAAACAGTGCTTTAAGATTTTCAGGTAAAAATGCTAATAGGCGAATGAAGGATGCTTTTTCGAATCAGATGACAACATCTGCCAGCAGAGGCTAACAGGACCATGCTAAACAGCTAAACCTTGACCTCTTGAGACAGTGTTAATGCTTTTCTGTCTTTCTGTCTTACAGCTTGGAGAAGAGGAGAAATATGAATTGCTGCACGTTTTGGAGTTCACAAGGTAAATAAATTATTGCAGGTCATGTTTTCCTTTCCATTCTCATTGTCATGTGTTCAGCTCTGCCCATTTATTCTGCTGGATAGAAAACAAAAACACCATGATTGTTTTTCTGTATTTCAGCACCATATTTACTCATGGTGATGATTATGATGGTGTCAGTGATTATGATAGTGATGGATGATGGTGTTGTTTTTGTTTTCTCCCTGACCCCCTCCCCCCACCCAACAGTTCCAGGAAGAGGATGTCAGTCATCATGCGCACTCCATCAGGAAAGATCCGCCTTTATTGCAAAGGAGCTGTGAGTATCTGTCTGTTGCTATGGAAACAGAGAGCCGTCAGACGCTTGCAACTAAACCCTGTTTAAACCCCTCTAGAGTGTTCTCTCTTGTGTAGAAGGGAAGAGCCAAACAGATACACAAAGCATATTGCTTTTGCACAGATTATTACTGTGGTAATCGAGTAATCTCAATTATTCCTTTAATTATCTATGTTCTGTAACCTGTTTCTTTTTGTTTTTTTTGTGGTTTTTTTTAAACATTTGCTATTCCTCGTCTCACTCAATATTCTCTTTTAAAAACAATTTGTGCAAAAATCCATTTGCAAATTTAAGGCTGTAAAATACAAATATAAATATATGAATCTAGGCTATTTTATACATTATGTGCATAAAAAATGTAAAATTAAAAGCTACAAGAAGGTGCAGTATGCGATTTCTCAAAATCATTGTTGAACACTGTTGATATTTTGAAATCAACCCAAACAAACACACCCCTCCCTTCATTGCTCCACCCCAAAAATGCATGAACACGCAATGAAAGAGTTTCTCTGAAGCGAAGCAAAATAATGCTTTGTGAAAAATAAAGCGAAGATGACAAGGAAGCACAAAAAATAAACATACAGTATACAAGTATATACAAGAAAGAGTTCGTTGTTAGTAGCCAGCAGCACACCAGTTCCAGAAACCCGATGTTACTCATGTATGGAGCAGAAACAATGCAACCTCGGCGTCCATTTTCAGGNTTTTTTTTTTTTTTTTTAGGCCTTCCCAGCTGAGGTCTCTCAAGTGCTGGAAAGCTATTCTAATAATAACGCGGGTCCTAAAGCTCTTGCCTGATCATTCTTTTTCCAGCGATATTCCTTTTGATATTTTCTGTTTTGTAATATCTCAGCCATCTGTCTTTCTGAAGTCATTCTTCAAATCTCCCTCTTGCCCAGCTCACTCCCTCTCCTTTCCCATCATTAGTGGGCACGCCCCCTACTGCTGATTGGCTACAAGTTTATTGTGGTGCTCGGTCTGATCCACTTTCAACAGCTTTTTTCAAAAATCGCTTGCTGTACCTTTAAAGGGGACCTAATTTCCCCCTTTTTTACAAGATGCAATATAAGTCTCAAGTGTCCCCAGTGTGCCTCAAGTGTGTTTGTGAAGTTTCAGCTCAAAATAGACCACAGATTATTTATTATACCATGTTGTAAATGCCCATTTTTTTGAGTATAAGCAAAAACATGCTATTTTCATGCATGTATCTTTAAATGCAAATGAGCTGTTGCTCCTCGCCCTCTTGAGCCTTTCCTGCCTGGTGCCTCGGCTACTCTGCCAAAAACTAAAACATCTGATTGGTTTTGATTATCATCTCTATCGTGGTCAAACTCATGTCACGTTCATGAAAGTTTATCATTTACATTCGTTTTAAAGCCATCAGATTAAACGTCTAATAAATGGACCCATCCAAAGCAGGCGCGCAGAAAGCCGGCTGTCAGATGGTGCGTCGCGTGAGTGTTAAACTAAGTTCTATTTTGCATCTTATTGCACTTAAACTGTGTGTTTTTGCTAATATCCTTGTATTTGACAAAGTTCACATAAACACAGTCGGTTATATATGTAAACGTAAACAGCAAGGAAAGAAATTGCATGTGTATATAAGATCTGTGAAAGTGAAAGCAGCATAATAGACAATTCCTGCTGCTGCATATGCATTTAATATGACTCAAACAAAAAAATCACTCACTGCTCTTGATTAAATAACTTTAGTAGCTTTAATAAGAATAAATTTCTTTCTTGAATGCTGCTGTTAAATGCTCTGGCGAGGAGATAAACACTCAGGGGAGGAGCTAAGCTAATAAGACAGATTCTGTGCCAGTTGTGGGCATGGACGTGACATCACATTTTGATACACTGTTTCAGATTAATGGGGAAAATAACAAATGGAGTGGATGGATTTTTTGGTTGTCTACACACATAAAATTTTGTTCAAAAACGAAATAAAGGTGTATTTTGCATAATAAGTCACCTTTAAATAACAACTTTATAGATAAGAAATGCTATTTCACATTTTAGGTTTAATATTAGGTCTAAAACTAAATGTGTGAACAACAACAAATATTTTATATTACATACAAAGCCTTGATTAATCAATAATTATTTTTTTTAACCAAGTTTTATTCATTTTATCAATTAGTAATTTTAGCTCTATTATAATCTTCTGTGTGTGTGTGTGTGTGTTTGTTTGTTTAAGAAATGTTAGAGTATATAGTACAAGCTGGCAGCTCTCTTTAGTGCTCAGATAGAGAATGATGGAAAAGAGATGTTTTTCCCCCCACATCACATCCCAGCTGTTGTGTAATGCATTAAAACCGGATCAAATGTTAAAGTGTTGCTATAAATGTGTTCATGAAGGAAAGATTGAATGTAGAATTAGTCAGACATATGTTATCA
Organism: Anabarilius grahami; assembly: GCA_003731715.1. Classification (NCBI taxonomy): domain Eukaryota; kingdom Metazoa; phylum Chordata; class Actinopteri; order Cypriniformes; family Xenocyprididae; genus Anabarilius; species Anabarilius grahami. The sequence goes on from RJVU01036043.1 coordinate 3,547,379, forward strand.
CTCACTTTTCCTCTGCATTTTATGTGATCTGTGAAGGCAGTACAGAGTAGAAGAATTATGCCCCATGTTTTTGTCTCCCAGGACACAGTGATCTATGAGCGATTAGCAGACAGCTCCAGATACAAGGACATCACCCTGAAACACCTGGAACAGTTTGCCACAGAGGGTGAGAGACAAACATGCTTGTTTAGTATCTGCTTTCTCTCCTCTGTTCATCCGTAATCAAATGTTAGTCTGTTCTGCACCCACAATCCAATCAAATCACTGTAGGTGTTGGTGATGGTTGCCAGATCCTCTCGTAGTGAGACTGATGTGAAATGTGTGTGCTTGAATGGACTAGTGTCGTAGAAGTACTGCAGTACTTCACTCTCATGAAGACGCCGCCCCCTGGTGGACCAACTGAGATATATCAGCTTAATAGGAACCTCAAGCAATCAGTAGCTTTGTCTTTTAAATACCCTGCATGAATAATTCATGTTGAGCGGAGATCATCCACTCAGCTGTATTAGAATCAGTCTAAAAACAGACGATGGCTTTCTTCTTCAGAAAGATTAGAAGAAGGGGATTGTTTGAGGACAGGAAGATGTTGAGAATTAGCATATCTAAGAGAAGCTCATGTACTTTATTCATCTTTGTGTGTTTTTGCAGGGCTGCGCACACTGTGTTTTGCTGTGGCGGACATCTCAGAGTCATCCTACCAACAGTGGCTGGAGGTTTATCATCGTGCCTCAACGTCTCTCCAAAACAGGGCACTCAAGATGGAGGAAAGCTATGAACTGATTGAAAAGGTGAGGCATCCAAATAGCTTTTCCAGTGGGCACAGATGAAGTGGTCTCCATACAAAGATCACAGAACCTTCCAGCTCCTTTCTGCAGCAATACTAAGGCAGAGAAACTGCAAGGGAAGGCAATATATCATCATTTCTTATTTTTTTTATTGTGCGCAGATGTAATGTGGTTCTACAGAAACAAGAAGTACCAAAATATATCAACATAGTATCATACCATGGTTTTTGGATGCGTTGTGGTACTGTATACCATGAATTACCATGTACTATATTGTTGATAAGTTTGGGGTCAGTAATATTTTTTTTAAAGAAATGAATGCTTTTATTTAGCAAGGACAATTTAAGTGATCAAAAGTGACTGTAAAGACAGTTATAATGTTACAAATTTTTCTATTTCAAATAAAACACTGTTCTTTTGAACATTCTATTTATCAAAAAAATATCCAACATAAATATATCACAGTTTCAACAAAAATATTAAGCAGCACAACTGACACAAAATTGAAATGTTACATAAGAAATGTAACAACATAAATCAGCATATTAGAATAAATTCTGAAGGATCATGTGACACTAAAGACTGGAATAATGACTGCTGAAAAATTCCATCACTGGTAGAAAATATATTACAATATAAATCAGTAATTTTGAGTTGTAATATTTCACAATATTACTGTTTTTGCTGTATTTTTGATCAAATAAATGCAGCATTGATGAGCTTGGTGATTGAACAGTGGTGTAAATACCTTCATTGGTACCCAGGATAATGTTCTCAGATGTTCTCCCACAAGCAGTAGTCCTTTTATAATAGTTATTAAAATCAGCAACAAAGGACACATTATGCTAACTTCTCATCCTCGCATACTCATAAGGTCATTTGTCTTCAAAAGAAGGACGGTGTGAGGAAAAGTCAACATAGCCATATTTCACAAATGACATGTGCTTCTTAGAGCGCTGGGGAATTTGAGGACAGTCTGCAGGTTATACAGCAGTCCTGTCTTCTCCTGTAGGGCGGTTAGTTTGGTGGGCCCCAGAACAGGTCCTTAGCTTCAGTTTGATCAATGAAGGCTGGGTTTTCTCTGCTCACATGGCATCCGAAAAAAGTATAAACGATTAGGCTCAAACCGTAAGGAAAGCACAGTGGTGGACCTGTGGAAAGCTGGGCTCTGGAAGTGCTCGTCAAACATGGCCGACCACCATCGTTAATCACTGGCTGAAGCAGCTGCCAACTTTGTGGAGAAAATGAATCTAATCAATCATTTCACATAAAAGCCTCTCGCTTGACAGAATGTGATTACATCTTTCCATCAGCAGGTGGCAGTGGTGGCACCTTATGTTCCAGTTGGAAGTTAAACCCCTGAAACATCAGATTTTCTGTTTGAGAATAAAATAATTTATGCACAATTTAAATAATTTTTAAATTTAGTTTTCAGATCATGATTCTTGACTATTAAGACTTTCAAAAGGATGGTAATTCATTTTCAATTTTTTATGTTCTTGTTTGAACTTTGTTGCACCTTATCAAACACAGCCCATTGTAGCATCATGCTTCTCAGGAAAACGTCACAGTATGTCATCATTTTGTATACTTTAATATTGATGTAATTGACAATACATTTTGCCTATTAAGTTTCAAGGATTAAGATTTAAGGTTAAAAACAACAAAAACATTCCTTTTGAGGGCACATCAAACGTTAACTGGTTTGTAAAATTCTTTATAACTAGATGATTGGATTAGATACTGGTGTTTTCAATACACTGTTGAAAAGTTTAGGATTGGAAAGATTCTTTTTATTTAAAAAATAAGTCTCTTATGCTCACCAAGTCTAAATCTATTTGATCAGTAAAACAGAAATATTGTGAAATATTTTTTTATTATTATTATTATATTTTAAAATGTAATTTATTCCTGTGATGTCAAAGCTGAATTTTCAGCATCATTACTCCAGTCTTCAGTGTCACATGATCTTTCTGAAATCACTCTAATATGCTGATTTGCTGTTCAGGAAACATTCCTTATTATTATCAATGTTGAAAACCATTGTTCCGCTTAAAATGTTTGTGAAAACCATTATTCACAAAGTTCTGCACATCCTTTAAACCATTATTTATTAAATATTTTGACTCATGTGATGATTTTATCTACCAAAAAGAGTCTCGGCTTACATTTTACATTTAAATTCTGCCAAATCTTGCCGATTCTGTGAACCCAGTTAATCTAAACTAGAAATAGAGCTGTTGATGATATAAAGTAAAGGTTGCATCATATCCGAGCCCCTGCTCACCACATTTCTGATCAGGTTTACAAGAGGCCATTTGCTCTTTCTCTCTCTCTTTCTCTCTTTTTACCCTCTTTTGGTGCAGCTGACTTTCCTCTATGGGGTCCTGTCAAAATCCTGTCTGCTCCAAATAGGATCATGGCTGGTCAAAGGGCTGGGGCTTCCTGAGAAAAACACATTAACAGTCCACAGTCTCCACCTCTCGCTCTCATACACGCATAACAGAGTCTTTGTGATCTGAGCATGAGATACATTTTTCGGATGCCCCTCTGGTCCTACATTTGCATCTAACTGTAAGGATAGTCATCTGACTGTAGGGAAACACCAGCAAGAATGAATAATGCAGCTCAGCACACTTTTCCTGTTTAATTTTATGTATAATTTAATATTCCTACAACTGTACTAGTCTTTCATATCACTTCAGTTTCTTTCTACTCATTGTTTGGAATATAAATGATCAATATTTCTTGCTCATGTATTCATCTATTTGGTAAGGAGCTGTGTAATGAGTGGCTTAATGTAAAATAATCTGTTCATTATCCCAAAATAAAATCCAACAGGGTGATTAAAAAGATCCTGATCACTGATCATCAAACAAACCAAACAATCGCCTGATCTTGATCACCAAACGAACATTGTGTTGATTATGATTCCAGGCTGCATCACATTTGTGGATTTATAATATTTAAATATTTTCATCCAGCTCCATCTGCTTAAAGATCAGGATACATAATTTTTATTTATATATATATATATTTATTTTTTTTCCTGCAGAACCTGCAGTTGTTGGGGGCCACAGCCATTGAAGACAAGCTTCAAGACAAAGTACCAGAAACTATCGAGACCCTCATGAAAGCTGACATTAAGATCTGGATCCTGACTGGAGACAAACAGGAGACCGCCATCAACATAGGTGAGTTAAACAAAAAAAACGATTGTTTGTATTGATAGACTGTACACTTCTGATATATACAGATAGCTTCAAGCATCATAGCGACCTATAAGACCATGTTCGCCACGCGCAGGCTTTATTTTTCTTATTTTAGTTCTCTTTAGTTCTTACAGACGAAGTGTATCAGTTTTTTTTCTTATATTTTGACATTAACCAGTGAGTATTTTTCTCCCTAATTTAAAGGATCAAAAATATACATGGCCTCAAATATACAGACCTCTCTTGCTCTTACACTCAAACAAACATAATCCTTCCTGACCGGCTGTCGCACAGGTACAAGGTGTTTGGTTTCTTTCCTCATCCGAAAGCTGACGCAACGCATGTGTCCTCGACCCGTCCGGCACTAGTCTGTCCCTGCAACCACCACCAGCTTTCAAAACAGGCTACGGTCCCCCCTCCTATTCCCTGTGATGTGGCGTCTCGTATTAGCCCGACAGCTGCACGACTACCAATGTGGCTTTTGAACAGGCCTCACGTTAAATGCAACAGTCAGAAAAACAGATCCTTACAGAGAGCAGTCTGTGGCCACCTACCATCACTGATCCTGAATCAGCCCATTGTGCCCACCGGCCAGCTGTGCCGCGGCTTGAAAACGTACACGCTCGGAGAGGAAGGGATTTTTACTGGACCTATGCTTGGCTGGCATGCACTGTAAAATAAAGACGCCCATGTCTGTGTTTACTTTGTATTTTTTTGCATTTTTGTAATTTATCATTTGGAGAAATTGGAGGATGACAAGTTAGTATAGGTTCCCAGAATCCTTTGCCAGCGTTGTTAAAAGGTGTCTGAGGTGGTGTGGACAAATGGACTAGACCAGCATTTTTCAAACTTAGTATTTTTAGAATTTTATACAAAACAACCCGTGTGTGAGAAAATATTAAGCATTTAAATGAGAAAAATATTTACTAAATATTTTATATTTAAATATTAAAAAGGAAAAATTTTATACTAATATTATAATAAAGCAAATTGATAANATAAAATATTTGGAAAATATAAAAGTTTTATTATCTTGACTATTTTTTTTTATAAAGTTAAATTTAAAAATTGTTGAATGTTAATGAAAATTAAATTAGACATTTCATTTGATATGCACACGTTACTTTGACAGTCTTAAAAATAAATATTAAAAATGATTATTATTTATTATTATTATTATTATACATTTTTCTCAATTTCTCATGGACCCATAAAGTAAATACATAAGCAAATATAGTTTGCCTAAGGTAAATGCAATGCTACATGAGATATTTTTCTTCAGGTGTTTTATTGATGCTTCTCTGCATTTGAAACACTTGTTGAGAGATTACACTTACACATATCTATACATAGATCGTCTGTTTTTCATCTGCGCTTTTTTCCTGCTGTGGGGGTTAGCAAACAGCGTTGTATAACCGTGCACGCCCCCTTCTGGATTGGAGTGTGGATCACCTGTGATCGACTGTATTCGCAACTCGCTGTATGCACCAAACTGTGACATCCGTACCGTGACTGTTCGGAACGAATACATGTACCATTAGACCCCTAATATCCACACTTTTGTCCTCATTCATAAAACATGAGCAGAATGAATTTTTGTGTAAATCGTTCATAAAACCATTCTGACGTAAATTTTCGGATTCACAAAAATGTTCGTATAAACATTTGAAACTTCTGTGTTCTTTTAGGCAAACTGATGCCACTGCATTTTGATGCACTATGTAACATAATAATATTTCACAAGTTCGTTTGCCTTTTTTTTTTCCGTTTTTTTTCCCGTTTTGTTTTTGTAGCTACTTTGGGTAAAATGCAGCGCTCGTCACTGTCACTTTTTACTCAGCCGTCCTATCAAAGTGAAGGAGGGCTGGACAAATAATACACTGACCAACCAACCTCGTTGTACCTTGTACAATGACTGAACAACAATGGATAAGTTAATATTACTGGTTACTGCATTTTTATAATCAGTAATATTCTTCAAAATTAAATACTTGTAACACATTATTAAGCATATTACTGATCATAGGAACCAAAGCGTCTCAGCTGGAAAAACGCTGCGACTCCAAAGCGCGCTCTAACGCCACCAGCTGGTCAATTTCAGAAGAGAGCCTGACATTTTTTAGCTGGCTGAAAACTCTTTGTTGGACACACGTTAACTGATTATTTATTGTTAGGCATATGGCCAATTAGTTTCTTTAGCATTTATGCAATATACTGGAGCCAAACCTGAGAAGGAAGTCCGGAAGATTCCACAGTGTTCCTGGAAACGTAATTTACATAGCTGTAATTCATAGCCTGGGATTATGCTAAATGATTGGAATTCATTAACATACTCGTTTAACTGTCAAATCAGATGCTTACGAAGCGCTTGTGAATCTGGTGTCGAGTTTTCGGGAAGGTCCATTTTGTGGGCAAATTACTCCGAATTAACTTTTTTTCCCTCAATTTTTCAAGAAACTAGATCCCAATTTAAAACCTGCACTAGATTACTATGACATTTTATATTTTAGGGCTGTTATTTTGCTCTCTTTTTTAGTGATGTATAGAAAACTATTTAACCTCTTTGATCGCTTTCAAACATAAATCCATATGTTAATGCCACAGCGTGATTAAAAATATAAGGTTTCTCCATTTCCCACACTTGCTCTCTCCAGAAAAATATGAAAAACTATCAGAAGTGAAGTGAACCCCAGCACTGTGAAGTCAAGCACAGTTTAATCTTGGGTTAGCGGGCACTTAGAGCTGTTTGGCCGCCTCTCGCACAGAGTACATGAAACCGCTTCAGTTCTTCTCTCCACACTAGCCTTCTGACGGCCTTATTAATGTATCAGGCCATTAAGCAGAGAGTTGGAGCGAGGACATGCGAGCTATCCACACTGTGCTGCTACCGCTGGGCTGTTGCTCCTGGCCACTGGGTGCCAGTGCAAAGCCTCAGAGATTAAAGCCCAAACAAACAGCATGCGGCCAACGCAAACAACTCAACATGCCCTCTTCTAACCCACAGCCACTGCCAACAGACTGAATGAAAACCCACCCTGCAGCAGCACGGAGCCAATGCAACCACTGAGTGTAACCTCAATGCCTCCTTTCCAGATTCATACAGAATTGTGCTGCATCATGCAGGTGTCACAATGTAAAATCTATCGTTTCTATCAAGGGTGTTTTAGTTTAACCGGGTTGGAGAGGGATGAGGTGACATTAGACTGCCAAGTCAGAATGAAGCTGCGGAAATATGTCAAGGTTTGGGTAACTGTCAGGAAACCAAATCCATTTTCCACATAGGAAATTTTGGTGAATATGCAAGTTTGAAATCAACAGAAACAGTTTCAACAGGAATGACAGGGCAGGACAGCAGCACACAAATACATACTCATTCATACTCTTGTTGAATTTGGTCACAGTTTTGTAATGGCGCAGTCACATTTCCTTAAGGCTGAAGTGTGTCATCTTTTTTCTTTTCTGTTGAAATGTCCAAAGTTAGATACAAGGCAACTATTCATAGGTTGAGTTTCCAAATGGTCCAACTTATAAGGCTTGAATTTGTTACCTTGTTTGGGAAACTTGCTTTGGTTTCGGTGTCACTACTAGTGGCACAAAATTACATGCTTTACGTTTAATGGTGTAAATTATTATCTCTTATACTAACTAACATTCTTATTAAATTTAATGAGTAAAGTTGACGTGTACATAGACCTTTTGGGAGTAGATACCACAGTTACATCACTGAGGAAAACGGGCAAAATCCATGTTGACTATAAAAATGTTTTGTTGTGCCTTTGGATGTCAGAATCTGAATGCAAAAAAGATAGTCTTCGTTTTTATAGAATACCATCGTTGAAGACAGCCTTTGAAGCTAAACACAGATGTTTATGGTTGCAAGCCATTAAAGGGTAAGTTCACCCAAAAATGAAAATTATGTCATTAATTACTCACCCTCATTTCGTTCCACACCCGTAAGACCTTCGTTAATCTTCGGAAAACAAATTAAGATATTTTTGATAAAATCCGATGGCTCAGTGAGGCCTGCATCGCCAGCAATAACACTCCCTTTTTCAATGCACAGTTCATGTGACTGCAGTGGTTCAACCTTAATATTATAAAGTGAAAAGAATACTTTTTGTGCACCAAAAATAACAAAATAGCGACTTTATTCAACAATATATAGTGATGGGCGTTGGACCGGACCACACGGGCCAGCCTTCGCTCCCCACGTGCATCAATAAGCCTTGGCTGCCCATAACCCTGTCGCCGGTTCACCTTTGTTCCTTCCTTTTTAGCACTTTTGATAGATACTGACCACTGCAGACCAGGAACACCCCACAAGAGCTGCAGTTTTGGAGATGCTCTACACCAGTCGTTTAGCCATCACAATTTGGCCCTTGTTAAACATGCAGCTTCGAAGCTTTAAGAATCATTTGTTTTGAATCAGTGGTTCAGAGCGCCAAAATCACATGATTTCAGTAAACGAGGCTTCGTTACGTCATAAGTGTTTTGAAACTTCAATAGTTCACGTGACTTTGGCAGTTTGATATACGCTCCGAACCACTGAATCGAAACAAAAGATTCATAAAGCTTTGAAGCTTCATGAAGCAGTGTTTTGAAATCGCCCATCACTAAATATTGTTGAATAAAGTCGCTATTTTGTAATTTTTTTCAGTCACATGGACTGTTTTAAATATGTTTTAGTAGCTTTCTGGGCATTGAAAAGGGAGTGTTATTGCTGGCGATGCAGGCCTCACTGAGCCATCGGATTTTATCAAAAATATCCTAATTTGTGTTCCGAAGATGAACGAAGGTCTTACGGATGTGGATCGACATGAGGGTGAGTAATTAATGATATAATTTACATTTCTGGGTGAACTAACCCTTTAAACGGACTGACTGGGCTGATGAAACCTGCGATTAGTCTGCTATTAAAGCATGAATTTGATGTAAACAAAGTCTACTTAATATTCACATATGCAGTTCATTGGGGATATATTTGTATTATACCTACAGTTACAGCATGAAATATTTAAAACTTATAACATTTTACATAGATAACATTTAAACATAACATTTTTAACTCACAACTCTGAATTTTTTCCCGCAATTGTGAGTTTATATCACAATTCTGAATTCTGGGATATAGACTCAATTCTGAGGAAAAAAGACAGAATAACAAGTTTATATGTCACAATTCACATTTTTCTTATCAGTTAAACCCGAAATTTCCTTTTTTGTTCTTTTTATTCCATGGGTTCCATAGACTGCTACTGCAGAACTGTCATTTTCTGCCACCAAGTAGGCTCCGCCCACAAAAAAAACATCATTGCTGTTTGCAAACACTCAAATGGTCTATAGAGGTCACTTATGAGTGGGACATGGCCCAACCTTTTTCTTTTATCTCCAGTTATCTCCAGTTTATTTATTTTTTTAAGGTATGATTTTGAATATTTATTTATTTTGGAAAAAAAAAATTACATGAAAATTGGGAAATTTGACTGGTATAATGTCATGGTGTAAAGTCCATGGCAGCGGCAACATTGATGGATTTATTTATGATTTCTAACCCAGTCTTATTGATGCTTTCAAGATTAAGTCATTATGTAGTCTTGGTTGGCAGTAGACATCAGGTCTATCCAATACATAATTACTTGATGCAATTGACTACTGCTGCTTTTTGGACTATTCTTGTCTTTTACAGTAACTTTTATTTAACACTAGTGTTCTAGTGATTCTTACCATCTAAAAGCACACACACACACACACACATCAACTGTTCACCATGGACATCACACCCCAAATACTGAGGTATCGGCAACCTATTAAACCACAAGTCGTCATGTTCCGCCCTTTATGTTGTTTAGACACTTTCTGATGGATGATGGGATGCCGTGCTTTTTTATCGGGCCGAGAGAGCCCGCTGTCAGCCTTCCAGTTGTGATCTCATACGAACAGTGAAGAGGCATGTTAAAACCAATGCAATGTGGGAGTCTTAAACTCAGGTCTGCTGTAAACTTTAATCACGATATGTGCTTTTCACTCCTCAATTAGTCATTTCTTTCATCCGTTGCTGTGGTTACACATCACATATCTTTGTAATGTTGATTTATTGCTAAAATACTACATTGCGGCGAACCATTTGTCATTTGTTCGAATGCCAAGTGAGGTGTTTTTTCCCCGCAAACATACCATATGTTTTCAGGCTTAGTGAGAGGTTTAAGTAATGAGTTTTCTTTTTTTGTCTTGAAGGACACTCCTGCAAACTGCTCACGAAGAACATGGGCCTGCTGGTGATAAACGAGGACACCCTGGATGTGAGTATTGAGATGGAGGTGTATGTTTATTTGAAAAACCAGTTACATGTCACCATTTATAACGCAAGCTCTGAGAAGAGATGAAAAGACACGGCAGCTGACGGATCACTTCAGGGCCCCCCGCACATCAAAGCGTGTGACATAATTCCCAGTGCGACTCTCTTCCAGAACAGTTATAGATTTTGTTTTGGGTTTTCATCCAAAGCATTCCCCTCCGGTTTCTGTCTTTGCTCTCTGTCACTTTTTCTCTGAAAGAAAGGAATAAAGTGATACAGTGGGGCCCAAAAGTCTGGAGCACTACTGAAAATGCTTTTTTTATTTTTTTTACTTTTTTACTTTTCTTTTTTTTTCTTTGCATTTGTATAATTTTAATTGAAAAAGGCAAGTTATTTTACTATAAATATTATAGTTTGTTTTATATTAGACTTCTGTTCTAAAGTTGGGTCAGAAATGTTCTTTTAAGAAACTAATAATTTTATTTAAATTTATCAAAAGTGATTGTAAAGATTCCTGAAAAATAGTATCACAGTTTTCACAAAAATATTAAGCAGCAGAGCTGTTTTCAATATTGATAATACAACATGGATAATAATAGGAAATGATTCATGAGCACTAAATCAGCATATTAGAATGATTTCTGAAGAATTATGGGACATTGAGGACTGGATTAATGGCTGATGTATGATATGTATGATAATGGCTGATATATAGATGGTACCATATAGATGGTATATTAAAATAGAAAACCATTATTGTAAATTGTAAAAATATTTCACAATATCACTGTTTCCTTTAGTTTTAAACAAATAAATGCAGCCTTGATAAGCAAAAGAGACTTTCAAAAACTTTTAAAAAACAAATCTTACTGACTCAAAACTTTTGAACAATAGCAAATATATATATATAAAAAAGACAAATTATTTTTATAAGTTTTTTTTTCTGATCCCTCCACGCCACAAGTGTTGCTGGTTTTGTTCCAAAATTATATTTTCCAGCATGATTTGAGATGATCCAAAGATCCTTTTGATGTCCACTGGAAGCAGGAACAACATTTTGATTGGCCTAGAAATAATCTTTTAAATGTTCATTTTACATCATAACATTTCTTTGTTTTAAAATGTTCAACATTCTAAATAGTATATTTTGAAATATGGTCATAGACTTTGGGAACCAGCTGTATATGTTGTTCAAATGGAGCTTATAGGAAAGAGAGGGATGTGGTTGCACCGCATGGAGCCGTTTAAAAGACGGGAAGGGGCCGTGTACTTAGAACAGAGGTTTGGGACCTTCTTTCATATACACACACGCACACGGTACAGGCCAGTAACTCCCTGATGGGAGAATCTATTCTGTTGACTATGAAACCGAAAGCCATCCGCTTTAAAAGAAGGAAACCATTTGAAACGCCATACATATACCCTACAGGTCAGCCGGCCCCTGCAGGGAGGGTCTTGTCTGTTGTCTGTGGAAGTTAAGGGCTTTAGAAACCATTTCACGCAGCTTGCGCACATGCAACGTAACCCCTGATCGGGTGGGCCCAGTCCCGCTGCAAGGGGGGTGGGGTTTAGGCGATGACGGACGCCTCTCAGTCTGTCAAACGGCCATTTATCGTTATAGATGGAGCAAAAGAAAAAGGGGAGAGAAATAAGAGGCGTGCTCCATAAAGCAGACAGCCGCCATTTGAAATGTCAGCGCCTGGTCTCCCATGCATATGCACATGCTTATACAACACACGAAAAGAAAACAAGGAGGAATTCTGCTCAGAGGTCCGGCAGTGGTGGGATTTGCTGTGCTCTCACATTGCAGGAGAAAACAGTCCACCTCCCTTCCCCTTGGTCCTTCTCTTGTTTTTTGCGTTTAACAGATTTAACATATTAAGAAAAACAAGATGGATGAAGGAACCCACTCATCCGGCCTGGAGAGAGGGGTTGAGGTATTCACCGGATGTAAGAGGGTGATTCATTATGTCAATGGAGGAAAATGCAAGGCACTTTGGGATGGGTCAAAGAACAGTAACTCAATAATCACATTAAATATGCGGCAGACCGCAGTCCCGTCTGCTGCTCGCAGATGAAAGAGAGCTATAGTGTGCAGATAAGCCGAGAGAATGGAGAGATTGTAGAAAAGTACAAAGGAGGAAAAAAATGGGGCTGAAAATAGATACTACAAAGCACAGAGCACGTCTTTTAATTTAATTTAAAAGAACCATTTTCTTGCCTTAGTAGCATTTCATTTTTTCCCCTTGAAGTCTATTTATAATGTTAGTGAGTTTCATGAACCAATACAGTCGTAATTTAGTTTCATGATTGTTGTTTACTCCTCCTCTACAGGTGCGTTCACAGGATGTAATCGCTGAAGGTCACAAGTTGCATACTGTTGGTTGCTAGTAGATGGGCCCACACCGAATTTGTGCTTGCAGAATTGTTTTTTGTCATTATCACAATTTGATTTTTTTTTTCTCAAGATCTCGAAGTTGTTTTCTCAAGATCTCGATTTAATTTTCTTGTGATCTCGTAAAAAAAAAGTTAATTTCAAATTTAAAAAGTTTATCTCAACAAAAGTTTCTGGTGCTCAAAGTTTTGTTGATCACAGTTGTGATCTCAACTTAGTTGTTTTTTTCTATCTTGAAAGTTTTCTTGTGATCACAACAAAGTTCTTTTCTCAATCTCAAATTCATTTTTTGATTTAATAAAAAAAGTTTTCTTGATTACATTTTTGGGTTATCTCTATCTCTATTAGTTAAATTTTCTTGTGATCTGGACATAACAAGGTTTTATTTTCTTGTGATCTTGACAAAAGGCAGTGCATCTCAAACTTTTTTTTAGTCACGCCCCCCTTTAAACTAAAAACTCTGCACCCCGTTCCCCTCACACACCTCCGAATACCAAATAATTTCACTAAAAATTATAAAAATGGAAACATTTTTTTAAATTAAAAAGCGTGCAATGAAAAACACCTGCAATAGTATCACTTGTAATCATTCAATCATTGAAAAATATAACGGTAAGAGAGAATAATAGATCAGAACATAACTTTTAATATTTCAGTAATGCGTTGGATGAACAGTATATAATCACTGTCTGCACTGAGCTCTTTTGACAGCGCCTCATGAGCTTAGCTTCTTGTACGTCTTCTCACCGGCCCGGACAATAGAAGCTTGTGATGCCGTCCACTGAAGAGGTGCTTTTCTATGGCAATGAACTTCTATGTTGGGCTTGTTCAGACAGTGACGAGTCAACGGTCTGAAGAAGAATGATTCAGTGGAATTGGCGTTAGGTGCCGCTTTATAAAGGCAGAGCACCAACCGCTATATTCAGGCCCTTGAACGCCGTTGCAGTGGCTGGTTTCTTTCTTTTTTCTTTTTTTTTGCTGATCTCCCGTGCACCCACTTTGACATAAGGTTTTCTTTTCTTAAGATGTCAATGTAAAACTTGGTTTATCTTTTTTTCTTTTTCTTGATCTGGAGGTAACAAACGCCCTTTATAGGCATTTATAATTCTTTGTTAATGATATATAAATTCCAAATTCAGTTTATCAAGGGTGGGCAATTTTATTACTGAAGGGTCACTGTCCTGCAGAGTTTAGCTCCAAGCCTCCAACCGTCATTTAAAAAAATCATCTGCCTGTAGCTTTCTAGTAATCCTGATGACATTGATTAGCTTGTTTTAGATGTGTTTGATTAGGGTTGGAGTCTTGGAGCTAAACTCTGCAGGACAGTGGCTCTCCAGGACTGAAGTTGCCCATCCCTGCAATATATATGAATAAGTCTTGATCATGACAAAACAATACACACAAAAAAACATGCATGACCTCTTTGGGCTTCTGTAGCGAAGTCATAACCCTGATGAGCAGTTTCTGCCATTTAGATTCTTGAATCTGTTAGTCTTTTTTCATAAATGTTACTTGTAAAGAATCTGACATATTTCTTGTTAAAATCAAAATATTACATCCGTATTCTTTCTCTTCCGAAGCTGAACAGTCGATTCTGTCAGGCAGTAGTGCGCAAGTGGCTGGCTGTCTAGGCATATTTATATACATATGTGAGTGTATGTATGCATTTGCAGTCTTCTATCTGTCATTACTTCATTGCATGACACATGTAACTCTGCCTATATGTCCTTCCGCTCCTTGTTTATAATGTCCGATATCACATGCTTGAGTTCAGGCATCTCGGTAAAAGGTTTATTAAAGCGTCTAAACCAGCCGTTATCTGCTGGATCTTGGCAGTGTGTGAAAGCGCTGATGTACTGTATATCCCTCTGATGCCTTCTGCCCACTTGCAAAGCAAACACTCTTTGAGTCATCAGAATCTGGTTTGCTCGCACAGCCATAACATAGAGGCCTGTTTAAGCCAAGCTTCCTAAGTGGAGACTGGGAAATGGCAATGACTTGTGAGGAAATGGAGACATTGTCCTCTCATTAGTCTTCATAACCCATCTCATCATCTGATCTTTTACTTTTGGAGACTTATTTATATACACACACATGAGGACACCTACAGAATGGGCGCCACATATTAGAGAAGCTCTTACAGCTGCACTTCTCTCTTGTTCTCTGAAACCAGAGGCTTCTCTCTCTCTCTTTCTCTAAACCCTTGGCTTCTCTCTCCAAATATTTCCTTTGAGCTTAGGTTTCAGAGTCTTGTTATGCCAGGGGAATGCTGATTGGTCCCCGAGGTGTAATCTCACTACCCTTAGGCATCTGCCCTCTTCAACACACATGCACACACAGTTTCTCTCAAATTCAGAAGCGATCATCAGCATTGGTCTCCATTGAAGCTTTTTAATATTTGACAACTACAATGGGGTTTCCCTGCTTGGGTTATGAACCCAACCGGACCCTGAAAATGGCAGACATCTTCTCTCACATTCTCTCCTTGTCTTGTTTTATCATGTATCAGCTGTTCGTGGATATTTAACTTAGATATTTAGTTTCTACCTAATATAAGGTTTAGATCTTTGTCAAAAACAGCTGTTTATTTAGTATTTATTTAAAAGCAGCAGTATATCTCAATCTTTCACTATTGTAGTTTTTAGTGTTTTGATTGTTTAGTGTCAGATTTACTTTGCAATTCAACTCAAGGAGATGATGGAGTTAACTTCAAATGTAGGTGTCATTAAGCCAAATTTAATGTCATTAAGATGGCTAGGTTTAAAAAATGTCAACAGTTTAACTAACTTTACCTAAAGTTTAGATTCTCTTCAGACTTTTTCTCCACTATGAGAGTAGTTGACCTAAAAGAGAAAACTAAACATAAAAGGCCTTAACTCTGACATTCCAGGCTATTTGTAAGACATTTTAAATATTTTTGAATTGTTCCACCTTCACGCCTGTCTGCTCTGCATAAACTGGCTTTTATTAGTTGTTATTTTATCCCTCGAATACAGAAGGGCTTGTTTGTTTCATGGTCTTCACCGAGTTGAAATGTGAAGCAAAAAACATGTTGGACAGCTGTGGATCAGGAGCTGCAGATAGAGACATGCCTAAGTTTGTTTACCCACAATGCTCAGGGACCAGCTTCTTTGAGGATAGATGAATTTCTGGTGTAATGATTCACATTGACTCTAGCGCCATGTCTACAACAGAAGCAAGCTGCGCTACATGACAGAAGCAAGTAGAACCCATTATAAAAAGTGATGCTGTCTACACTGGATACAGTTATATAGGGGAAAACACTTTTTTAGTAGTTGTGCAGAAATGTGATCCATATGAGTTGTTTCCTCTACTACCAGAATTTGGATCATTTTATGAGTGCCCTATCATTCCATCACATGAGAGGCAGGAGCTGTGTGATTTTACAGCAGCATACCTAATCCAAACAAAGAAGTGTCCTCCCACACATCCCGAATCCTTACAATAACAGCTTCTTACTACGAGGTATATTTTCTGCTGAAAGTACAATTTTTGCTATTAAAACTCAGTATAAAACAACAGTCAAGTCAAAGTTCCCAATTTTTCTTTGGCCCAGTCAGTGTTAAGATCTTCCAGGTTTAATCAACACACAGAAATATTCCTGGCTTCCGATTTGAGCCCATGCAGCTGGAACAGGACGTTCCTTTAAAATAACCCATAAACCCAGACGTATACTCTCTTCCATCGCTTTAATAAAACGAGAGAGCGAGCAGAGGGAGGTCTGCAGCTTTGCTAGTGCTCAGGGTAAATTCCCATGCTGTTGTTTCCTGGTCATGGCCATTGAAAGGCCTTGTTCTAACAAACGAACCATCACACCCAGCTTTGGCTTTGCTCTCTCTGTGTAATGAAGCGTGCCATATGTGTGTTCTCACTTTGATGCCCTGTGCATTGACGATAAACAGACGTAAACCCCATGTGCAAAAGTGTCTGGTACTCTGCATGCAAAATCCCATGTTATTATTGGGATTGATTACCTTGGCATTGAAGGAAAAGGGGGAAATTTTCCCAGTGTACATGTGTGGTGTCTCATCAGACATCTCTGAACAGTTATATGATTTATTGCATTACAAATCCTTTTCATAATCAATTCATTCTTTTGAGTCAAATTTTCACAGAAATATTTACATACCAGCTGATTTAGTCAGTTATACAATTGTAATAATGTCATTTCACATGAAATGTTTATCAATATAATATGTTATTCCGTACACGTTTGTGTGCAGGGTACTAGGGAGACCCTTAGCCATCACTGCGGCATTCTGGGAGATGCTCTGCACAAGGAAAACGACTTCGCTCTCATCATAGATGGAAAGACGCTGAAGTACGCCCTCACTTTCGGGGCACGCCAGTATTTCCTGGATTTGGCTCTTTCCTGCAAGGCTGTGATATGTTGCAGGTACGTAACTGTTTTTAATATTGGGCAAAAAAATTCTTAACTGGGTACTTGAAAGTAACTATTATCCAAATAATATTTCAGCTTCTTTTGGCTTAAGTGACAAAAAAAGTTAATCATTTAATTTTGGCCACAAAAGTCTTTTTAAAATATAACTCTTAATATTTTTCACACACAATCTGAATTTCTCAGTATGAAAATGTGAAGCTTCCTTTATATTTTATGAAGGAGGTCCGTCACAAGGGCATCATCGTATTTGATGGTCTTTGGCATCCAAAAGTTTGAACCCCAGTAATTTAAAGACATTTTCTAGTTTAACTATTGCTACAAATGAATGCAAGAGGTCTTTTTTCCAGTGTCTAAGTAGAGGGGAAAATTGAGAGATTATGCTTAGGATTTTTTTTTTTTAATACATGTATTTTTATAATGAAAGGGTCCAATAATTAAAAAATTTCACTGTAATCTGATGCTGTTTTAAATGTGCCTTCATTGTTGAACCAAAATACACAGGAAGTTATACAGTCATGTTCTGCTTACATTTTTACTGTTTCACAGGTGGGTGTAAATATCTTACCCTTTTTGCCCTCCAGGGACCTGACGCCATCACTGGCCATTTTTCTGATCTTACAAAAACATCAAGTGACTGGCAGACAGTTACAGGGAAATGGCGCTGTGCTGTTTAAGAAACAAATTACCTTCCCTTTAGGTCACAACCTTCCCAATAAACATAATTATACTAGCTCTCAAAGCAGCAATTTACTAATGAGTGTTATTTTTATAGTAGTAGATTGTAGTCAGAATTTCTGTCAGATATTCACAAAGTTAAACTGTGTGTTAGCAGACTAGAATGAACCATTCCAAAAAAACGCTACACAGAGAAAGAAACATATGAGTAACCAATTGAGCGTGACAAGGAACTGCCAAAAATCAGTGTCAATTTCCAGAAACAACGCACACCACAGGTGCCACAGCCATTATGCAATGCTTGATGTAATCTATCCGCTCTGCTTTCGTTAACTACACACACACATACGAACAGCCACACGGTGTCCTGTGGAGAACAGATTTGTGCCTGTAGATGAATAAACTGACTCTAGAGGTCTCCTGCTATATCGGCAGCAATCTCCGGTTCACTGGAGAGCCTTACATCACTCTACATTCATTGCTTATAAGATGACCTGTGAATGTTAAGCCAGGGTTAAACCCCTGAGGAGCTTTTCTAGCCAAAAGCGAGACCTTAATTTCATTTGCTGACACGGATGATGCAGTGCTGTAATGTGCTGCTAGAGTTTGTATATGTTTTTTAAAGGTCAGGAATTCTGGGCTCAGGTCGCCGTCATGTGAAATGCAGATTAGCTCAGTTTGGGCATCTTTAAGGTGTGGATTCATCTGTTTCTAAATATTATAGACAGTCAGTTTTCCCACACTCAAGAAAACCTGGAAATATCCAACTTTTCTCAAGTTCTGGAAAAGTCATGTAACTTAGTAAATAGACATTTTTCTTGTTTTCTGGTTTCTCTAAAATATTTAAGCTGGAAATTACTTGTGTAAAACTTAGAAAGGCTATAGAAATGTTCAATTTGTGAGTCAGTTGTTCCTCAGAGTGAATTTTTTTGTTTTGTTTTTTGACTGAATCACTAGCTGCATTTACATGGACCCTAATAATCCGATTGTAATTGGACTAGTAGTACAATCGGAATGAAAAAGTCACATGTAACCACGTCAATTGGAAAGAATTGGCCAAATCTGATTACAATTTCTTTCAGATTGTAAGGGGTGATTTATTCCTTCTGTAATCCAATCGAGAGATAAACACCTGAGAGTAATGTGAATGTGCAATGACTCAGAAATAGAGTAATGACGTGCGGAACGAGCTGTTCTTCCCATTGAATAAAGTGTCATAAGTGAGTGTCCTGTCATTCTGAAATTCTCTTTTCACTCGTCGTCTGTGAAGTGGAGCAGGATAACAACGACAGCAGGAAACTGTGTATTTGTGCTGTGAGCGCATGTCAAAAGATTAAATCCAATCAGAAGCTTGTGACATAAACGAGCGCATCAGTGCAAACGCGCGTTCATGTAAACACTACGTTCGGATTCATCAATCGGAACTAATTCATTTAGATTGAAGGAAAAAGTGTCCATGTAAATGTAGCTACTCACACCATCTCACAAAATGGTCAAATTACTCATTAGTAATCAGTTTGAATCAGAGTGTTATTTTAAAAATCTATCACAAATGAAATAATAGGACATACACAACAATTTTTTTTAAAGAATAAAGTACTTCTATTCAGCAAAGATCCATTAAATTCATTGGAAGTCCAAGTAAAGACTTTACTTTAAATACTTTACTAAATACTGTTCTTTTGAACTTTCTATTCATCAAAGAATCCTAAACATTCTGAAAATATGTCATGGTTCCCACCGTAATATTAAGCAGCACAACTGTTTAACGTTGATAATAATAAATGTTTCTTGAGCACCAAATTGGCATTAGAATGATTTCTGAAGGCTCATGTGACACTGAAGACTGGAATAATGGCTGATGAAAATTCAGCTTTGCTAGCACTGGAATAAATATATATATTCAAATACAAAACAGTTCGTTCTTTCTTTTTTTAAGACAAAAAAAGGGTTGCATTTTTCTTTCGAAAAACAAAAAGATTGGAATGTTTCTAAATGGTAACCAGAAGCGATACTTTCAAGTGCCAGTCATTTTAATTTACTATTTGAGCAGTGAATTTTAGTGTGAGAGTTTGCAGTCCTCTTTTAACCTCTCTTTTTGAAGAGACAAGTTCATCATATGAAGTTGAGATGTGACCACAGCTGTTAAGGTCACATAACACACGGCCAAGAAATCAAATGGTTGTCAGCACTAATAATTGACAACAAGAAAAATTGCCTCAGATCCCTCTGTAAAGGCACCATTGCAAAAATGCAGTTATGCTGTAAATCTCTAATCTTTTTTCCTTGTGATAATATATAAAATATCAGTTTCAGCCGTAGAGAAATGTTAAAACAAATGTTTCAACAATGGTCCGCATTAGAGCAAAGATTACTTGTAGTCAAACTGTTTTGTTTTTTTCCTAGGGTTTCGCCTCTGCAGAAGTCTGAGGTGGTTGAGATGGTGAAGAAACAGGTGAAAGTGATCACTCTGGCCATTGGCGATGGAGCCAATGATGTGGGCATGATCCAGACCGCCCATGTGGGTGTTGGCATCTCTGGAAATGAAGGACTGCAGGCTGCCAACTCCTCAGACTACTCTATTGCACAGGTGAGAAACCATCAAATTACCCATGCCTGCAGGAAGAAAGAATAAGAGTTAGTCAATTTAAATAATTGACTGCCAAAAATGACAATCATTTTAAGCTACTAAAAAATTATAAATTATTAAGAAAAAAAATGACAAAAAAAATCTAAATGCTTCTAAAACTAAAGCCATTATCAGTTCCCTATGTAAACTAATACTTCTGTCTCGTGTCACTACAGTGTGACTCCCAGAAAATGAATCTGGTTCTAGATTATGTATCTAGGTTGAAAGGTTAAAACCCGTGGCTTATAGATTCTGCAGTCTGAGATAGCAAAACGGGTCGGTCAGGTCAGTTTACATAGCTGGAGTGTTCTCAGTGAAACAAGACCTGTCCTTCTTATGTAAACTTAATTAAAAAGATGTTTTGTAATTCACAGATTTTGATACAGCATAATGTTCATTGTGCGTTTACCAAAAGAAGAGCTCAAGTGTCGCGGATCGCTGTCAACATTGCTCTCTATCTCTTTCCCTCATCTCACATTGTTTTGTGCAGTTCCTGGAAATATCCCTCCTAACACTTGTTTTTCTATACTGCCCCAAGCCGTCTGTTCACTGGCCTTGTGCATCGGATTACTCAAGAAAGCATCTTGTCTTTTCTTAAGTGCCCTCATCGTATTGTAGGTAGAGGTGGGTGGAGGTGGTGGGGAATGCGGGTAGGTTCATAGAAAGTCGCCTGAACTGCCTTCCAGCAAAATGGCTCATATGATATGTGCTGGATCAGACATCAAACTTTTATGTACACTACTGTCAGCTAGTATGCGTGCATCATCTTAAATCCAGTGTTGTTTTGCACTGTAAGGCTTTTCAGAATGCTGCTTCTCATCAATTGTTAAACTAGATTAAGATCTTAAACATACAGTACATTGTGGTCTACTATTTATTACTACTACTATTGTGTGTACAATAAATAAAAAATATTATAATTGAAATTTAACAAAAATAAAATATAAAACTACATATCAACACAGCTTGAGCAGAATACTAAGAAAACTAAGCATTTAAATATTAAAGGGTTAGTTCACCCAAAAATGAAAATTCTGTCATTAATTACTTGTCGTTCTGCACCCCTAAGACCTTCATTCATCTTCGGGACACAAATTAAGATATTTTTGATGAAATCCGATGGCTCAGTGAGGCCACTGAACCTCTCAAGATCCATAAAGGTACTAAAAACATTTAAAACAGTTCATGTGAGTACGGTGGTTCTACCTTAATTTAATAAAGCGACGAGAATACTTTTTGTGTGCCAAAAAAACAAAATAACGACTTGTCAACAATATCTAGTGATGGCCGATTTCAAAACACTGCTTCGAAGCTTTACGAATCTTTTGTTTCGAATCAGTGGTTCGGAGCGCTAAAGTCACGTGATTTCAGCAGTTTAGCTGTTTGATAGGAGATCTGAATCACTGATTCGAAACAAAACATCCGTAAAGCTCAGAAGCAGTGTTTTGAAATCGGCCATCGCGAGATATTCTTGAAAAGTCGTTATTTAGTTTTTTTAAACTGTTTTAAATATGTTTTTAGTACCTTTATGGATCTTGAGAGGTTCGGTGGCCTTTCTCTCAATAGTGGCCTCACTGAGCCATCGGATTTCATCAACAATATCTTAATTTGTGTTCCGAAGATTAACAAAGGTCTTAGGGTGTAGAACAACATGAGGGTGAGTAATAAATGACATTATTTTCACTTTTGTGTGAACTAACCCTTTAAGACATATTACTGGGAGATATAGAGTGACAACTGATATGTATATGCATTTTATGTAAGTATTCTGAAATGCTGTTATAAAGATAAAATTTATGGCACAAGCTGTCAGAATTTAATGTTATTTTTTGGCCAAATTAATAACACAAATTGCACCAAATTGCATATTTTTGCTGAGTTTAATCCCTTGAATTAAAACATGGCATTTTATCCTCTTCTGTGAGTTCAGTTTTATCCTATATAAACCATATAAAACCCTGATGTATCCTATACGATAGTCAACAAAAATGATGAATGCAAACTTATATTTTGTCTAAATGTTTCATATGTTAGGAATTACAGGGGTTTAATTGAGTTATATAAATAATATCAGACTATTGGTGCTGCATCACTGCTGTATTAATTTGTTTTAAACCCAGGGTCTTTAGTTTTGTTTGGGGACTACTTTGAAGATGTGATTATATTGTTTATGTGATGGATAAATCAGTATGCAGGAACACTGCTGTTCCTCATCCTGTGCTTCAGCCCCACATTAGGCCCTTCAAAGATCAGCAGAATTTAAGACTCCACTGTAGTCTGTCTGTCATCAACTCGCTCTCCTCACATACAGAGGTCAAACAACCCCTCAAAGGCCCTAAATACCCCTTACATCCCACCCTGCTGTTCTGCCTTCGTAGGAGTGACCCAGCTGTTTGTTTTACGGGAATGATGTTTATAACACTGTCACATTCAGGGTGCTCTTGAGGAAATAAAACATGGCATCCCTAGATCATCGATAGTGCCTTTTGATCATGTTTACATATAACACATTACTTGTTTACTCTGTCATGGAAGGTCAAGTAAGCCACTGATCTTGAGCACCTGTACGAGTTCAGCTGTTTGCATATTGCGTTTATTTCTGCAATAGGTTATAGTGAGTGTTTTACATGCACAAACTTACATCCGTTACACTTTGCAACTTATAACTTGTAAGGTCATGTCAGTTGTGTTCTTTTATTGGTTTAATTTCATAAACTGCTTAACAAAAAAAACCATAAAGATTTATCCCAAATAACCTGATTTTGCTCTACATGTAAACATCTTTATCGGCATTATGGGGGATTATTTATTGAGCAAAGCACAGATTTCATGATGTCAAAACCAGAAAAATCACAATTTTATGAATTTTTTTTTTTTTATAATTTTTTTTTTTCAGCTTATTGTTGTGCATGTATTCACAGTATTCACACACTCCACCTAAGCAGCTTTGTACTGTGAAATAGTGTTTTGGTGCTGAGCCTGTTTTTGGCATGTAGTGTGCTAAACTCAGCAGAAATGCTCTGTAAATATATTTATCAACACACTCTTTTGTAATATAAGCGTTTATGAAGCAACAATATAAACTCGAGTGAACTGCTCATCGACTGTTTGAAAAAAGACATCTGTCTGGCTTGATGAAAGTTAAACACACAGTGACAGCAACACAAACAGAACTTTATATTCAGTAAATCTGACAGAATCCAGATGATTTAAGCTGTTTATATCTACAGTTTGGGTGTTGGGTTCCGTTCTGAGTAGATTAAGTACCATTTGAATGTAAATTTGTTTGTTAGATTTCATGACGAGTGGATTTCTAATAATTCTCATTGGCCAGCTGACCAACCTGAGAAACTTTTTAAAATATAAGGCAGTTATTATAAAATACATACCCCCGGTTTCACAGACGAGGCTAGTCCTAGACTAAAATGCATGTTTGAGCTGTTTCAACTGAAAGCAACTTGCACTGACATATTTTAAAATATGCCAGTGTTATTGTTTTGTCTCAAGATGTGCACCAGTAATGTTTTTTTCTAGGGTATGTTTATAAAAGCTACTTAAATACCCTAATTGAACTAAGGCCTAATCCTGGCTTAGTCTAAACCCTATCTGTGAAACCGGGCCTTAGTGTAGTAACCCAAAATACTTAAAATGTATTTTCTTTGTAAAGCTGCAAAAGCTTTTCTCTCTTCCTCTGCTTTTCAACAACTAACAAAGTCTTACATGACAGATTGTTGCTAGAATTCTCAGGAATATGGGTGAGAGAGTGTTGGTTTTGTCCCTGCAACTCCAGGCTTCCTGTTGCCCAGCATGGATAAGATTGTCTCTTTAATTTCAAATCCAAAACCGCTTTCAGTGTTGGCCGGGGAACTGCAGATCTTGTGTAAACGATAGGCCTTAATGAACTTATCTCTGTCCTCCCTTCTCTCTCTCAGTTCAAGTACTTGAAGAATCTTCTACTGGTTCATGGTGCTTGGAATTACAACCGCGTTGCCAAGTGCATCCTGTATTGCTTCTACAAGAACATTGTGCTGTACATTATTGAGGTAAGAAAGTCTCTGTACACAATATATAATTGTTGATTTTCACCCAATAATGAAAATTGTTGTCTACTTCTCTCTCATGTTGTTTCAAATTCATGAAACATACAAAATGGATGACTAATTCCATTAACCATTAATGTCTTTTTCAAGAAGATTGAATGACCACTCTTTGATTAAATGAACTGGCATTGCATGCATATTGGTAGTGGAGAGTCTCCGACTTGCTGCAGGAATGCGGGGTCTGTCGATGTGAAGCCCACAGGCCATCCATCTGATGGTATTTGACAGTTTCCAGGCCTGGTGCTGATAGCCGGTTCAGAGACCTGACCTGACAAGTTAAAGGGCTGCTATCAGCACCAGCTTTATCATGAGGGGCGTTTGGCCGTTTTGATCTGCAACACACTTGGTTTAGGAGACATTACACCTTGAGGACAAGTTTTAGGTTTCCTCGAGCTGAAAAAAGAGATAGTAGTAGACTAACGGTCTGGAAGCAACATCAGGCCATTTAAGTCTCTGTTTAATGTCAAAGGTCTTTGAAATACATGAAATGGACCTTTGGTCATGCTAGCCTTGTGCTAGTATGCATTTAGCACAATATTATTTGGGCTGGAATAAACTTGCTGAGCAATTTCCTATTTCTCTCTTCACTTCTGGACAAAAACAAGGTTTTTTCATCTTTAAGGCAACCAAGTAAAAAGTAAAGCATTCGCATTAGCTGTGCGGTTGATGCTTTATCTATGTATTTTATCATTCTTGCATAAAATTTTGAAACATTTTTAAGATTTGAAACAGACCAACACCAGTATTCATGAGCTACAATCCCAGCAGAAACATGAGCACTTCAAAAATCCATCTTTTTTCCCCTCGGCTTTTGCTCTTGTGTGCCACTTGACCCGTAGACCCTTTTCCCTTCATCTTGATTTTGTTTTATGTGCTGTGGTAAATCTCTGAAAAGCCCCTTAGATTTCTCTCTGTTGGCATCCAGTGCTGCTGTAGATTGTGAGAACAAGAATAAGGAGATGAATCAGATGACCATTGTTTTCTTCTGCCCTCACTGAATGATACAGCATGGTAGGGTTTGTGAGGTAGTTCGGCACATTTCATGGCTTTTTCCTGTTTACACGCTTCTGTGCTGTTTAGATGTGGGAAGCTGCTGTGGTCTTTGTTCATAAATGTAGTGAAGTCATGATGATTATTTTCTTTTATTTTACAACTCAGTGTATTAAATCTGTGGGAATCTTGGAGCCCTGTAGCTGTAAGCAATTATCGCTCAATGAATATGATATTTTAAACATTTTCGCTACTAGTCATGCGGGGTGGCTTTCATGTACTTTTCTTCTGGGTTTTGCCGTGGGGTTGATGTATTTTGTTCCACAATGAAAGCTCCCCTTGAACACAAACATTTCTGACTGTGATCGCATTTCACACTTTCTCATCAATCAAGAAACAAGCCTCTCCTTCCTTCTCTTTTTTCATAATTTGCATAAGAGGTGGCACAGGAACAACTATGTCCAGTAAACGGCCTGACCCGAACACACCCTCCGAATACTTCTAGCCACTTTTCCTTTTTGTCTTTTTCTCTTTAAGCTCTGCTTTTGAATCTCCAAGAGAACTGAAAAGCACCCTGCTCCTGGAGGTGAATGTATCTCCTCCTCAACTCATCTTTTGTTATGAGCAGAAAATGCACTCCCCCTCTCCATAAGGGGCTTTTCACATATAATAGGCCAAAGCTTTACTGTTTCCTTGCCTCACACCAAAAACACCTCGGTTTGTAAGGGCCTGACATTCAAGACACTTGCTTCCCAAGGGTCGGTTAAAGGGATACATTTGTCGTCCTAATAGGTTTACCTTTGAGTCCGTGAAGGCTTTTCTTCATCTAATTTTTCCAGATTTTAACGTCAAGGAAGTGAAATAAGGATGTTAGTGGCCATTTTAGCCTTCTCAACGTTTGTTTATTTGTGTGCATCTTATCTTTTTTTAGCCATCCAAAATGCTGTAGTACTTTATCAAGGTGTTACCTATCCGCTGAATTCAAAACGAATAGAGGCTCAACCTATTGAGATGACCAAGACGTCTTTTCAAGGCATCATAGCTACATTTCTGGTACAAAATCATTGTACTTCCTTTTAAGATGTCCTTATTTTGGTCAAGAAAAGAAAAAAAGACATTCCTTAAGCACCAAATCAGCGAATTTAGAATGATTTCTGAAAATAGTACCGTTTTGACTATTTTTGATCAAAATAAATTCACCCTTAATGAACCTGAGAGACATTTTTCAAAAACATTTTTACAGACCCTAAACTTTTGAACTGTAGTGTATGCGGGTGGTGCGCAGAGTTTATGTTTATGAATAGTGTTCAGTCAATTCTAATCAGTTACTTGGTTTAATTTCAGTTAGTATTCTTTCTAAGAATGGAGCTATATTTGTAGTCAGTAGACAACAGGAAAGCTCACTAGGTTTTGGAACACAGCACTAGAATGGTTTGTATTATTCCAGATAGAAGTTTTTTCCAGATGTAACCACACCATAGCACACATGATCTTCCTTACATTGTCAGACAAATAAGTTTGGGTTAACTTAAACATTTGTCATGCTGGTTTGTTTAGTCCCTGGTTTGTGGTCTTGCATTCTTTCAACATGAGCAAAAATTAACCGGGGGGAGAAAAAAAATCAGAAACTTAGTTGGATTTGTTGCTTTGAGACATGCAAAAAGCCCCTCTTACAACCAAATTGCTGTGCTTGCTGTCATTATCCTGCTGGGCTCTTGAGAGCTTGATTGACAGCTCTTCAGCAGGCACTGGCAGGGCTGATGGACAAGTAGCATTTCTGAGGTAATTACAAGAGCCTCATTCAGGCAGAGCAGCAGGCTTAGTGAAAGACTGCAGGCCTGAGAGAGGAGGCAGTCTCACTGGTGCCATCATTATAAAACACCCAACTGGTTCTTTCCATTCTTCTGTCACTCACACTTGCAATTCAATTGGCCGTTCTTATTGTCTTTCCTGCATTTCTTAGGTTTTCTGGAGATTTTTTTGAGTTTTACACTACTGTTCAAAAGTTTGGAGTTAGTATTTTCCGCAGCCATTACTCCAGATTTCAGTTTTACATGATCCTTTAGAAATCAGTCTAATATTCTGATTTGGCGTTCTTATTAATGTTCAAAACAGTTGTTCTGCTTAATGTTTTTGTGGAAAATGTGATACTTTCAGGATTCTTTGGATAGAAAGTTCAAGAGAACAGCATTTATTTGGAAAAGTTTTGTAACATAATGTCTTTTCTGTCACTTTTGATCAATTGAATGAATCCGTGCTGAATAAAAGTATTAATTAAAATTGAAAAAATAAATAAATACTGACCCCGAACTTTTGATTGGTAGTGGTACATGAAGAAAAATTGCTCAATGTAAAGACCTTATGTAGCCTCGTCCCTTTTCAGCTCTGTGCTTGTTGTTCTGTTTTCCGGTTTGTATTTCCACAGCATGAAGGTAAGATCTTACGGATTTATGAATGAGCCTCTCATTTTAAAATCTTCCCGGTCTATTGACATTTTTTATGTCATCCGCATTAAACATTATAATGCTCATGATAACTTTTGTTAACTCTACAATAAGTTAATCCACTTCACTAGCTAATTACTCTTCAACAGCAATGCCCAAACACAAAATTCTAAAGATGGCTTCACACTTGTTTCACTGGTGCATAAGGTCTATACTCAGGGCTGTCAAAGTTAACATGTGCCCTTAATATGTATATATTTTTGCACATTCATTGAATTTGATATTGCTATTTCATTCTGCTTTTAACAGACTTTTAAAAGACAGAAATCATGTTTATTGTGAATTTTTTATTTATTTATTTATTTATTTTTATTCTAATGTCAGCCCTCACTTTTTAAATATCTTAAACTTTAAGTAAATATAACATGATATAAATGTTTTCCAAATAATTATTTAATAATTTGCTTCAGAACATTGGCAATATAAAGATATTTGGATTTATTCTCTTTAATAATATCCATTTTTATATTTTTCTTGCACAGTATAAATAGTTTTTTTCTGCTTGAAAATATGTAGCTGCCTTTTATATTTTATGAAGATTTGTTATAAATAATTGGTTGTGATTGGTAGCCAGAGATTCCAGGCTATCTTGATCAACTATCCCACTGGAAAAATTAACTAATACCAGTTTAAAGTGGTCAAGCGGTGTTTTTTTTATTTTTTTTATTGTTGATCCAATGTCAGCCAGATTTGCTGGACCAGCTGCCATGTTCCAGAGCACAACTAAGCTAGTTTTAGCTGGATTTTCAAGTAGACACATGGTAAAGGAGCAAAGAGGTGCTGTCTTATTGTCTTTCCCTTTGGGTCCTTCCCGCCCAACCTTGTACAGAGGACGGGGGTGGAATCACTGATTTCAAAATTCCCTGAAAAATACGGCAAGAGCCCCTCTAGACGAGTCTCGTGGGGACACACAATCTTGCTCTCACACACACACACCCCCCCATGTTTTTTCAGATTGTGCAGCGGAGGGTAGAGGGCAGTCACACCTCCACGCCAAACCGCTCTGAATGAGCCAGAGGAGGAGAAGAAAGAGAGAGCCCTCCACACTATGTCCTCGATCCCTAATGAGCAAATCAATGAATCTCTCTCATTGAAGGAAGCGGGAGAGAGGGGCACTCACAGGACCCAGAGGACCAGGCCAAAACGCTCTCTCATATACATGTACTGCTGCTCATGAATAGAGGCTTTATTTTGACTTAGCACAACAATATCCTGCAGCCCGTAGCCCCTCAATGAAGCAGAGTCTCATTAATTCAGCTCTCTGACCCACCTGTTTGACTACCAGCATGCCATTGGCCATGAAACTGGTGTTTCGTGTGTGGCTTTTGATCAAATTGTGTATGTTATGGGATTTCTCAAGTGCAGAATTTGCTTGCGTGCAGAAATCAACATAACGTGTGATTTGATATTGGTAATATATTCATGTTACTGTGTTCGAAAGGATTTCAGAAGCAGCAAATCTCTTTTAAAAACAATATCACGGTAGAATGCACCTGATGGAAAGGAAAATGGGAGTTGGAACGGGTGGGCGTGGACGTTGGGGGGGCCGCATCGGGGGAGTGCGGCCAGTCCTCCTCTCTTCCTCTATCTTTCTTTCTCTACGATGCGGCCGGAGGGGAGGGGTGACAGACATTTGTTTTGGGAACATTTTCACGCATTGGCTCGCTCTATTAGATGAGGGGCTGGTGGGTGTGCTGTGTGTGTGAGGACCAGCGGGGGCTGCAGTCGTAGGGGGTTCTGTCAAAACCCAAAAAATTTGTAGCAATTCACGCTTTCATAATGGAGTTAAATGAAGCGAGGAAATGTCTGCCTGGCTGTGGCACTGCACAGTAATCCTGGGGTCTGCTCAACAGTCGAGCGTCTCACACACGCATACTGAAGGTTGGTTGGTCCACACAGATGTTTTCACAATAACTGTGGTCCAAAATACAGGAAAGTAGAGAAGCTCACAAGCAAAAGTTGAACAGTGCTCCTCAAGATCTAAGCCGTGACCGGAGTATTTCTTATTCATTTAAATGGGAAATTCTTTCATCATTTACTCACCACTATGTCATTCCAAACCTGCATGTTTTTCTATTTTCCATAGACCACTAAAAGAGATGTTTGGTAGTATGTTCAGACGACTTTTTCATACAAGGAAACTGAATGATGACCAGAGGCTTACAGATCCAAAAATGTGATCATGGAGCACAATAAAAGTATTATAAAATTACCGGTACTCCATATGACTTGTGCACTATATTCCAAGCCTTCTGAAGGTGTGTGAAAGATTTGTTTGGACGAATTATGTAGTTGTTCACTAATAATCTTTGTGATGGCAGGAAGTTAACTTAAACTTAAATTTTGATCTATTTGTAATGTAAAGATGTCATGGGACTTGTAATAAAACACAAAATTTGAACTGGCTATGGCTATGTCATTTAAATGGTGATTTGACCATTTAAACATATTGACATATTGTCAAACGTCTACTTTTGTGGTCTACGGATGGAAGAAATTCATACACACTACCATTCAAAATATGGGGTCAGTAAGGTGTTTTTTTTTATTTTTTTATTTATATATATAATATATAATATATAATATATAATATATATATAT
>RJVU01036043.1:3578552-3593859 GCA_003731715.1 Anabarilius grahami
AAAAAAAAAAAAACACCTTACTGACCCCTTATTTTGAATGGTAGTGTGTATGAATTTCTTCCATCCGTATAAATATATATATATATATATAAATACTTTTATTCAGCAAGGATGCATGAAATTGTTTAAAAACAAGACTTCTACATTGTTACAAAAATTCAAATAAATGCTGCCCCTTTGAACTTTCTCTTTATGAAAGAATCCTGTGCACAATTATACAACACCCTGAACAGCAATAACTAGTTATCCGAATGTAATTACCAAAACTTTATTTTCTGTTTGTTATCAGCTAAATGAAAAGTTGAATTTCTGTTTCAGTTTTTAATTTAAAAAACAAAACAAAAAAAACAACTCATCCCTACCTTCTATTCATGAAAAAATCCTGGAAAATCTGTTTTCAACTGTTTTCTCAAGCACCAAATCAGCATATTAGAATGATTTCTGAAGGATTATGTGACACTGAAGACTGGAGTAATGATAAATATTCAGCTTTGCCATGACAGAAATTAATTACATTTTAAAATATATTAAAATAGAAAACCATCATTTTACATTGTAATAATATTTCACAATACTTTTACTCTATTTTTGATTAATTAAATACTGATTTGGTAAGCATAAGAGACTTCTTTAGAAATGTTAAGAAATGTTACTGACCCCAAACTTTTGAACCGCAGTCTAGATTGTAATTTTAATTTTTGGAGAACTGTCTGATGAAAATTTGATATCCAATGACCCTGTTTTTTGCCAGATCTGATGTCCTCATTTTTCCATTCGGACCGAGGATTTTTGATTATGACTGATTTTATCCACTCTAAATTGCTGTCTTTATAACAGCTGCTGTGTGACATTATCACATTCTCCAGTTTCTAGATGACACTGACAGAGTTATGTGCCAGACTAGTTAAACTAATAGAGGTATTAAGTGATGAACTCCA
Source organism: Anabarilius grahami (assembly GCA_003731715.1). Taxonomy (NCBI): domain Eukaryota; kingdom Metazoa; phylum Chordata; class Actinopteri; order Cypriniformes; family Xenocyprididae; genus Anabarilius; species Anabarilius grahami. The sequence goes on from RJVU01036043.1 coordinate 3,579,491, forward strand.
TCTCCATGGCATATGGTTTAGATATACGTTTTCTCTCTTCTCCTATTCATTTGTGGTCTTCTCCCTGGTCTCCACCTTAAAGCCCAATAACTCGCATCTTTTTTTTCTTTAAATTGTTAGATCTAGTCCTTTTGCACTGATCTGTTTTTTTGGTACAGTCTTAAATTCATTTTTTGTGATCAGTTATTTCTGCTGAGACACTGGGGGTTGATCAAGGTGGGAAATAAAGTGTCTGATTTACGAGCCGCTATGATCCCCTCTGGCTGAAGTCATGGGAGCTGTTGAAGCGTCTCTCTCTCTCTCTCTCTCTCTCTTTCCTCCAGCACTAACGCCCAGGGTTGTCTGCTGAGTAATGATGTGTTAAGTGCAGTTTGTGGCTTCGCATGACAAGATAGTGGAGCTTCTCTATGTTTAGATGTTTTGAAAACCTTAGCAGTATGATTGCTATAGCAGGAGATTAAAGGATTAGTCCACTTTTAAATACACTTTTCCTGATAAATTTACTCACCCCCATATGTCATCTGAGATGTTCATGTCTTTCTTTCGTCAGTCGAAAAGAAATGAAGGTTTTTGAGGAAAACATTCCAGGATTTTTCTCCTTATACTGGACTTCAGTGGGCACCAAACAGTTGAAGGTCATAATTAGTTTCACTGCAGCTTCAAATTGTTCTACACGATCCCAAATGAGAAATAAGGGTCTTATCTAGTAAAAATACAACCGTTTATGCTTTATAAACAAAATATCGCCTTGAACGTACTTTCCGCTTCCGCATTCTTCATAACGCTTACGCTGAATGTCCTACGCCTTCCCTATTCTACTTACGTAACGAACGCGGCGCCAGTTTAGTTTTTTTCCGTAAGTAGAATAGGGAAGGCGTAGGACATTCAGCGTAAGCGTTATGAAGAATGCGGAAGCGGAAAGTAGGTTCAAGTAGGTTCAAGGCGATATTTTGTTTATAAAGCATAAACGGTTGTATTTTTTTCGAAAATGACTGATCGATTCGCTAGATAAGACCCTTATTTCTCATCTGGAATCGTGTAGAACAATTTGAAGCTGCAGTGAAACTAATTTTGACCTTCAACTGTTTGGTGCCCACTGAAGTCCACTATAAGGAGAAAAATCCTGGAACGTTTTCCTCAAAAACCTTAATTTCTTTTCGGCTGACAAAAGAAAGACATGAACATCTTGGATGACATGGGGGTGAGTAAATTTATCAGGAAAAGTGTATTTAAAAGTGAACTAATCCTTTAACTGTTATTTCATGTGTCATCTCACAGCTGTTGTTATTGATCGTAGACTATTAATATTTTTAACAAAATGTAGTGTAATATGTAAAATGTGTATATTTATAAACAAATAGATTTATAAATATTTGTTTATATATTTGTTTGTTTGCTTGCTTGCTTACTAACTAAGTATTACTAAAAGTTTAAAAATACTAAAAAGTATTATATTATAAAAATGCACAATAGCAGTATTTGCAGTAGTGTTTTCCGTAGTGGTCCCCACTGTATATATGAAAAAGTGACCCAAAGCTGGCTTATTTATCCTGCAAGACTGATCTTGGAACAAACCATTTGCAGTGATCCAGTGTATGAGACTGTAGAAAGGACTGATGGGGTCAGTCCACTGCCGGTTTCATGAGAGATCGCTCTCTCTCGGGTAATTTCGAGCACTGAGAGGCCCCACAGAAAACAACAGCCATCGATCAACCTAAATTAAAATCCACTAGGAGCCAGAGTTAAGCGCACACAAAGTGGGGAATATATGATTAATGATGGTATATATTTACCTTTTAGTCACACGTTTATGTAGTAATGATTATCATATGGCCTGTCATTGCCCTTTTAATATGTTGCCTTTTCCTTTAGGACAACTTGGGAAGCATATAGTTAGCCCCTCCCCCTACCCAATACATTTCATTACATGTACTAAAAGACAGTTTTGTTCCTCGTTTTTGAACGTTTTTTTTATATATGTATAAAAATAAAAATCATTTTTGTAATTTTCTTTTTTTGTGTTGTAATGTGTTTTACCCAATAGAGTAAAACGCTAAATCCTGTTTTATATTTTGACATGGATCATTTACCATTGTGTTATATTTTTGTCTTTCAGATCTGGTTTGCATTTGTGAATGGCTTCTCCGGTCAGATTCTCTTTGAACGCTGGTGCATCGGCCTGTACAACGTGGTAAGAGTGCATGCATGTGTTTGCGTTCACACATCTGTGTGTGTGTGGGGGTGTGTGATTTACTCTCCCCTCTTCATTACCGTGAGAGGGAATGTGTTAAAACGCCTCCCCTGTCGCGCTCAGGCAAGAAACTCATTAGCCGCGGCACCCCAGACGGCTCCTTTACTGTGGCCCGTGTCAGCGCCATCCTGAAAAATCTCCCTCTTATTTATGACCGCTTGTCAAGTCCATATTCCCTCCGTGCGCAGAACTATGTCCTGAATGTGCTGCAACAACAGACGCTCATGCCCCAAAGAACTGCGTTAAACAGGTCAGCGGTGGATGATAAAGGAACAGGTTGAATCCAGACACATTTAAATACACACACATGGCCGTTTGGGTGGAGTCCGATGAACTGGGCAGCCTTAGGGTTTGGTGATAGGAATTGATGCTGTTAATTAACAAGTTTTCAACAGGAAGGAAAAAAACGCTTCGGGTGGAGTACGTTTTTCCATCTTGCATAAACAATCGAAGATATGCAGCAGGAAAAATGACTAAGCCACCCGAATCGCTGATTGTCCCGAGAAATTATTTCTTTACGCCTGAACAAAGAACAAAATGCGAACACTGCTTCCCATCAGCCCCATGTAATGGATCATTGGCGTTGTGAGGCCCGTAACAACTCGGCCCGGTGCATTCTCTCTTTATCTGAGAGAGGAGGAATTCCATCACGTCAGAAGGGGTCTGTTGGATGCAACAGGCCTAGACCATCCCTGAATGGAGAAGCCCAGCAGACCATGTCAACCACAGCCAGCTGGGCCAATGAGAGACACTTACAGCTGACCCCGCAACCCTCTCTGGACCATAATACCACCCCTCTCGCTTTCAACAGCTGCTGCACGCAGAAACGTTAGAGCACCACAGAAAAATGAAAGCATCTAGGAGATCTGCTAACAGGCTGCAGGCACAGTGGCAGATGTTCGTTCAGAATAATTTTTGCACATGGAGGGGAGAGCGCAAATACGATAAATGCCAGAAAGTTACATGCTTATTGAGCTGCACCAAGAAAGCAAACGAAAAATACAGACAAGGGGAAAATGTCTGGTGCTCAGGCAGGGAAATGGTCCTTTTAGGCTGCTATGAATTTTTAGGTGTTTATTTATTTTTTGGAATTCATTTGGTTTTCTTTCATTAATTCGTTTATTCATTTGCTTTTCATGCATATAGGTTTTCATGAATACATTCGGTTTTCATTCATTCATTCATTTGCTTTTAATTCAGTCGGATGTCACTCATTCTTTCATTTAGTTTCCATGCATTCATTCATTCATTCATTAGGCTTGAAAAAATTACATTGCTGTGGGGCCCAAATGTCTGAAACTACTAGTGAAAGTGCTTCTGTTTTACATTTTAGTACAATTGTCATTACAAATTATATTATGTGCATTAATAAACATTCAGTTTAATTTTATTTCCAGATTTGTAATGTAATTTTTGGACCTCATTGTATTTCTTTTAGAATCTTGACTTAAATCTTCTGTGATTGTGTATTTATTAGATCTTCACGGCTTTGCCGCCTCTGACTCTGGGCATCTTCGAGCGCTCCTGCAGGAAAGAGAACATGCTCAAATACCCTGAACTCTACAAAACCTCCCAGAACGCAATGGGCTTCAACACCAAGGTAAATACTCTCAAGCGAAAAGCATGCCATATAAATCTAAGTTTAGCTGAATCTCCGTCAGTGTTTGTGCTGATGAGGTGAATAGTGCATTGATTGGGGAATGATGTAAATACTAGATACACATATTTATAATTCTAATGTATTAAAGATTCTTAAAACGTAAAGCATGAGGTAATGAATGTCTTGTAAATAAATGTATAAATAATAAACAAGTGATTTAGTGATTTCCATTGATGATTATGATGATCCTGTAGAGAGGTCATGCTGTGTACACTTTGTTAACCTGTGTTTGGTGAACAGTTTGGCACCCAGGCTAAAAACCCCACTGAACAAACAGATCCTGTTACGACTCTCCACACCGTATAAAAAAAAAAAATTTAAAAAAAGAAAAGGTCAACAGCAGGAACTTGTTGATTTATCCGTCCATTACACTCTCCCTCTCTGTCAAACTTTCTGCTTATCTAAGATGTCTTTGAGTGTTCATCTCCCTTTTTAGATGGCTATAAACTCTTTCAAGCCACGAATTACAAAACCACCTTGTACGAATGTGAAGTTTTACAGTATCTAATATGTTTTTATATGAAGACACTAGGGGTGTACTGGTAAATGTATTCGTCTCGAACGTCACGGTTCAGTGTTTACAGTCAGACGACGAATACAGTCAGCCACAGGTGATCCACACTCCAATCCAGAAAGGTTTCGATTCATTTTTTTGACACGCTCCACAAGCTTCACGGAAAGGAAACCGGGACGGCAAAAAGTGGAATGCTGTTTGTTTTATTTATTTTACAAAACCACAATGTAGTATTTATTTATTTAAAATGATGTCTTACTCTTATCTGAATGACCATAAATTACTGAGTATTTGAAGTTGTTTCCGCTTTTATAATGAGACAAAATCATTTGGCGTTGTGCCAATTTGTCGTGGAAGTCTCACTACTACAGTCCAGTGATGAAAGTGAAATATGCATGTCCTGGAAATGGGAACTTCAGGTGCCGCTTCACTTCAGATGTACCGAACTCGTATCGAACCGTGACCCTAAAACGGAGGTACGTACAGAACCTTGACTTCTGTGTACTGTTACACCCCTAGAAGACACTCCTAATTTAGTCTTTCAAAATTGTGTAATCTATAAAGCATTATTTATTGTTTGTTCATGTTATTAATGCGAATTATAATCAAGTCTTTCTTAATCTTAAAGACATTCACCCAGTTTAGATGTTATGATAGTAGATGTGTCCTAGTAAAATTTTATAATAGAGGTTCTTTGTGCAAATCCTTCAACATTCTTCCTCGCTTTCAGATGCCTTTGTCTATATAGGACAAGTATATTTCCATCCTCTCTAGGTGTCTGTGACTGCTGGCTTTGCGTCTCTCTGTGTGTTAATAAAGCTGTCTGGTCTCCAGCCCCAGCGTGTCTGTGCTGGTGTCACCTCACAGCCCTGCTCTACAGGCGTGGAGACCCATTTACCACCACACTGACACGGATTACACACAACACAACCCCTGGGGTCAGGAGAGAGAGAGAGGGAGAGACAGATTTACTGGCCATTTGTAACACAAACACCATAATTCTTACTTTAATTGTTCAATGGGAAAAAAAAAAACCTTAATGTGAAAGACTATAATATACAATAAAATTAAGCCTGGAAATAGAGAAATAAAGTAGAATCATCTGTAACAGAACAGGATCTGTGTGAAAAAAGTGAATTGTATATATTATATAATTGGATATATCATAATAGACTTCTTTGTTATTTTCTCTATAATGGAATAATGAGAACCAAGGGATGTGCCTGGAAAAAAGAAGCAAAGACAGAGAATAGCTTTGTGGAATATCGTTGCCCGATTTGTGAACAGATTCACACAATTTTTTGTTTACAAACCAGAATGAAATAGTCTGACATGTTAATTTTAGTGCTGTTTAATGTTAATGAAAATTGTTGGTTGCTAGGGCATTGCTGTATGGTAACTAAGATGTTCTATGTGTTATCTAGCACATTACTATTTGGTTGCTATGATGTTCTGTATGGTTGCTTGGTTGTTGTTTACTTGTATATATCATACTAGACTACATTCTGTTATTTTCTCTATAATGGAATAGATGAGAACAAGTGATTTTCTTGGAAAAAAGAGACAGAGTTAGTAGATAATTATGGGATCATCTGTGTAATAATGATTTTTGATTTGTGAACCAATTATTGTTTTTTTTGTTTGTTTTTTTTGTCAGATTTTTAATGAATTGTTTGAACCAGTTCACAAAACCACTCTAAAAATATTTGTGTACAAATCCTATTGAAATAATCAGAGTTGTAAATAAATTTTAGTATTATTTAATGTAAATGAAAATTATATTTAGGTTTATATATATATATATATATATATATATATATAATATAGCATAACATNAAATTACTTTTTGTATGAGCCAAATCATGGCTGCAACAACGTGGCCTGTAGAAGCAGTGAGTGAAACTGTTTGGGGAGGAACAAAGGGTGTGAAATATTTGGGTCTTTACCCACAGTGTCCCTTTTCACTTGTAATTACTGAAGTCTCCCTAATAACGCCAAAGCCCCTTGTAGACCCCAGGATGGCTGTTATTGCACTCACTGCATTCTCCATCCCAACCTCCTCCTGCCTCTTTCTCTCTTTGATTCGGTCCCTGTCTGGCTTTATTTGTAACCCAACATAGTTGAAGAAGGCTTATTAGGGCTTCTGGCAATAGTTGGCGCAAAATTGTTTATCCTTTCATGCTAGTTTAAGCAATTAAGCTGTCACACAGAACACAGCGCTTTGCTTCAAGCAGGACTGAGACAGCCAGTCGCACCTACATTCTTAGCAACCTGCTTAGAAACGGAGGAGTTTGGGGCCTCCCTGTAACAAATGTATATGAACGTTTATTGATTTCATTAGCATTCATTGCAGGACTGTGTGTGTAAAGTGCTGGGTGAGGGAGTTCCACACGGTACTTGGGTCATGTTTTGTTTTGGATGGTCGCTTGGGCATTACAATGTGGTTGCTAAGGTGTGCTTAGTGGGGGGTTTTTTCAGCACGATGTGGTTGCTAGATGTTCTGGATGGTCGCTAGGTCAAAAGAACCCACCCCTGATATCTGATCCTCAAGTCCCTCTTTCAGTGTAAAGGTGCAGTCACAGTTACTGTTGTTTGGCGATTTTTTGCAGGCAAAATCCAGTCATTTCACGGAAAACAAGGATTTTGTGTGTGTGTGTGCGCATTGATGTTTTATTGCCTACTATGTGAATATCTCATGTCCAGTCACTGGATTAATGTTTGTATAGTTCAGGAGAGGTGATGCAAATGTATGGATTTGAACAAACCCGAAACTTAAGTATGACCTTGGCAAACACCACTAATTCCAAAGAATAGGAGGGGTGTGCCACAGTGCCCTTCTGTGGTGGGTTTTGTGTGTGTAGGATGAGCCAACTGTCTGAGAGCCATAGCCCTGAGCTTTGTTTTGCTTTGCCGATAGCGGAGGTGAGAGGGTCAGGGCATGGAGGCCAAGAGGTCGTACAGGGCCTCTGTGAAACAACACAGAACAAGACAATCTCAGGGTATTCCTATTTTTTCCTCACTCTCTCCCTTTTCTCTCATTTCATCCCATCCCCCTCAAGAGATTTCATGGCCGCCACACTGTTGGGTTTGGAAAAACTTGTGACAGTGGTATTTGCTCAAAGAAACTGAATGTGTTAACATACAGATTTTGAAATTCAGGATCAGAGCTTGCCTTTTCTGCTAGGCTTAGGGTTACCAACACATAGTGACAAGACTGGAGTAGTGACTGCTGAAAATTCAGCTTTGCCATTACAGGAATTATTTTAAATTGTAAAATTTCACAATATTACTGCTTTTGATCAAATAAACGCAGTCTTAAGCATAAAGGCAGAAACACACCAAGCCCACGCCGACGAACTATTGGCGACGAAAGCAGACTGCGGGGTTGGCTCACGTCGGCAGCGTCTGTGTCCAAAGTTGCCCTGACACACCAAACCGACGCTAGACAGCCGACAGCCAATAGCACGTCCGTTCTGCGCCTGCGCAAGATGAAATGCCTTTCCGTACCAGCAGGTGGCAGTTGCTGAACAGCCAATCAGAATGATCAGATGGCCCGACGAGCTCCGACGCTGATTCAACATGTCGAATCGGCCGATACAAAGCCGACGATAACCAACTTCAGCCGACGGTGCGGAACACACTGAGAAAACTTAGTCGGTCGACAAACAAAAACTGCCCAACGGCCAACCGTCGACTTGGTGTGCCTTATGAGATTTACAGATCCCAAACTTTTGAATGGAAGTGTGTGTGATATTCGATATGTTTTAGTGGCATGTAAATGTTCCCTTTTTTTTTTTTTTTTGAATTAATTTTAAAATTAAATTGACCTTTTAAAACCATTGACTGTGTAACAAATATTATGCTGTTTTACTTAAATATGGTAATAATCTTTTATGTCTCTGGGCAGTGAACAGACTCAGACTTTGCAGAGGTGAAAGAGCAACACTGGGGGGAAAAAAACATGGTTTGGAAACTAGACCTGTGACGAGCCTGATTTCATTTCACGGCTGTTTCATGCTACATCGCCCCATTAGTGTTTTGATTGGCCACATCCGTGCATAATGTAAATTCAAAACAAGGCAGTTTTGGAGGAGGATATTTGTTTAAATGGCACATCCAAAGTCCACACGCCCATGTATACAGACGTGGACACTCAAAGACTTCATGTCGTACCTGAGTAAGCGATAGTTTTTCCATGCTCCCAAATAACCATGCACTGTAGCAACAGACTCATACATCTTAATTTCTTGAACTTGTCTGTGTTTGTACTAAAAGTATCCATGAAGGATTTAGGGTTTTTTCGTAACTCACAAAGGAACGATTGGGGAAATTCGATGAGGCAACTAACTGCAGGGAAAAAGAAGGGATGGCGGAAAAACACCCCTTACTGACATCTCTCATATAGTTGGCGTGCCTTCCTCTCCCTCTTTCTTGGTCTCTCCACACTCACAGGATATACAAAGTGTCTGTCAGCGGGGTGGCCATTGAGCAGGGAGGCCTGACAAACCTTCCACTTAGCCTAGTGCTGAGAGCGCACAAAGGCCTGGGGTCAGGGGTCACTGGCAGGGTTAGGGTAGCCATCATCTTTCTCATGCCTCTCTACCCTCTTTTTTCCCTCCTCCCCTCTGCTGCAGGTCTTCTGGGCTCATTGTCTGAACGGCCTGTTTCACTCAGTCATCCTCTTCTGGTTCCCCCTCAAGGCCTTCCAGCATGGTAAGCATACACACACACTTTCTCACACTACTTTTAGTTTTGTTTTTTGAGGTCAGTGGGTGTCATAGTGAAAGACTGGCCTACTCGCGCTTCAGCTTAATTACTTCTCCTTGGCCACCATGAATATCTCAAGATCATTCGCTCTTATACACACACTCTTCCTCCATATCCACATACTCATTTAAAGCAATAGTTCATGCAAAATTGAATGTTCTCTCATAATTTACTTATGTCGTTCCTTTCCTGTCTCACGTTCTTCAGTAAAACTCAAAAGCAGAGGTTTTGAAAAATATTCTGATTACTTTTTTAATATACTGTAATGAAAATGAATCAGGGCTGGGGCTGTTACGCTTCAAAAAAGGATGTGCGTTACACTTAAAGATACACATTTAAAGATTCAGCTCAACAGAATGACTCACAAATCACTATTTCTCTCTTGAAAGTGCAATGGAGAGCTAGGACTGATGATGCAATTTTTAGTCAATAACTTAAATTTTGGTCTTTTCCTCATCCAAATCTATCAAATGGTTTCAAAGATTTGGATTGTAGCTTGCAAGTCAAATGGACCCCATATATGGTGCTTATTTTGTCATTTCAAAGCTTGACACAAAAAAATGACACAATTTTCTTTCTTGGGTTAATTTTTTTGGTATAATTTAATAAATTGCTCCATGTCTTCGTAAGTGTAAGCATGTATAAATGAGTGTGTCAAGTATGTGAACCAATTGTGTGTATGTGTGTGCGCACAAATATCTGGCTGACTGCAGGACCACACAGTCAGAATCAGACCTGCTCTTTAAACAAAGCACTGGAGACTCTCTCTGACTGACAGACTGTCAGCACCACACACGCACATACCTTCCTGATCCACATGTGGTGTCCGTTGTGTTTCGCTGTGCCAGAGTCCGGATGGTTTTGGATCATCCGCTCTCACTTACAATCAAAGAATGACAAATACTCCTGCAATAAACCACACTGGCATGTGTGCACTTTTGTTTATGGGTTTCCCAGATTTTAAGCAACCTTTACTATATAATCGGAGATGTTTGCTGAAGCAGTTAGCACAAGTCAATATCTATCATCCTTAAAACTCTAGAAAACCAGGCTTGTCTCTACGGTCAATTAATCCTCAATGATTTGGGGAGATCCTCTAAAACCTCTGTATATGGCTGTCATCAGCTCCTTTTACACCCTCCATTACCTTTTATTTACATGACCATTGGAGAACAGGTGTGTCATGTGAGAAGAATGAGTTTGTGACAAGGTTATTGGTATAGATTAAACTGGCATAAAAGTTTTTTGGCCTTTTTACACTTTGAGAATGGGGAGAAAGTGGTGGCAATGAGAAATATTTACGTGAATTCAAATTGTCATAACCCACATGAGCACCACAGCTCCAGTAGGCCATGGATCTGTCCTTAAATGGGCATAAAAGTGTCGTAAAGAAAAAAAGAAAAAAACTTTTTTATATTTAACTTCTATTCTACCAAAGACTATAGATATAGAAAGATGAGTAAAAAGGGGAAACTGCATTGCGCAAAATGGCGGAATATGTCCCGACTTCTAAGTAAAAGAGCCAATTACTGATTGAGTCACCGGTTCCCATAGAAACCTGAGACTCGTGCTTAGGACTGCACATTCGCATTGGCTCGTCTAGCCTGAAAAATAAGCTTTTTTTTTAATGCTATTTGAGCATAAGAAACAATATTTATTGGACAGTTCATGTCAGATTTTGTTGCTGATTAGAAATGTTATTTAATTGTGAGATCGCCAAGCAGTTTTTGATATTTCTAGATTCCCCCATTCAAATAGATAGGACTTGGTCTTGGTCTTGAACAGAAGGCGTCGCAAGTATGGCCGCCGAGTGAACAGACTTTCCTTGAAAGGGACTTTGATTCTACCCAATATTAAAGACTGATCTTAAACACGCCATCAACAGCATTTGTGGCATAATATTTTTGATTTAATACCTAATTTTGTCCCTCTAATAAAAACAAAATCATGACTGCAGATGGTTTAAAAACAGAAATGTTAAAAAACCTGTGTATGTATACAGTTTTAAACGTGTATTAAACGTCTAAATTGTGATTTTTGCAGTGATACGGCATTTCTAGTTGCATAGATCCTTTTTGGTTGGTTTCTTTTTATGTAAACTGTATTTTTCTGGTAGTCTTGTCTTTAAACGTGAGCATTAGAGGCCACTTCAGCTCAACATCTAAATGGAGTATTATCTAGCACCGTCCCACTGACCTGTGTATGTACGTATGTGTGTTAGCATGTGATCCTTCACTCTAAAAGCTTTCTTGTTGATTCTCCTCATAGATACTGTCTTTGGAAACGGAAAGACACCAGACTATCTCCTCTTAGGCAACATGGTTTATACAGTAAGTGCATTTGGGCCCTCAGATCCTAACAAAGCGCTTCTGTGTCCTGCCCGTCGCCTGACACTTTGTCCCGGTTGTCCTGCTGTGAAATGTTCCTTCTGTGCTGAGTCTGGCTGCACTTAGGATTTTCACTCCCTTTTTTGCCAACTTCTTAAGCACTGAAATGAAAATGAAGCTGATCTGCTTTCTATTTCAAACTCCACTTCAAACAGAAACTGTTTGGAAGTTCCTGCCTGCCGAATGTCTCTCATTAGGTCTTTGGTCTTTATAGTCTAATCTGTTAATGTGTATGTGCAAACTCCGATAAGAACCTGTCTCTCTCTCTCTCACAGTTTGTTGTGATCACGGTGTGTCTGAAGGCTGGGCTGGAGACGTCGTCCTGGACTATGGTGAGCATTTGGATGACTCTTTCCATCCCTCTCTCTCTTTTTTGTCCTATTTCACTGTGTCCTCCCATTTCCTTTCACTTCATTGTCCCTCTATCAGTAGAAACACGCTCCTCCACCCCTTCTCACTCCTCTCACTCACCCTTTTCTTTTGCCGCTGATGTCATGGAAAAGTTCAGAGAATTCAAAGATGATGTCATGGTTGCATCGCTAATCAAATATGCATTTATTCAGATATGTAATTATAGTGCAGTGCTGAAATTGTATTGCTGTAATATATTGTATTACTATTATTACAGTGCTTGCAAGGCAAAACTCAGCACTTAAAATATAATCAATATCGTTGATGCCATAATACAGTAATTGCATGCTGAATTTTTTCATGCATCTTTTTAACCACTTGTAGTTGCCTTTACACTCTCTCGCTATATACACACACACACACACACACAGATATATACATGCTACTGTGTGAAATGTAAAGTAGTGTATGTATATGTTTATATTCTTCTGTACATACTTATCATATAATCTGACCAAATGCATGTAAAAATGTGCAGTTCAGATGGGAAAAGGTCTTTTTCATTGCACTGTATTTTGCAAGTGTAATTTTCACAAAGTCACATGATGTTTGTGTGGTTTTGGAACATTCACATGTGGTTCCAATGTTTCACATGTGCAAATTTCAAGCCTCAAATGCTTGATGATCATGTGATTAAACAAAAACACATGGGTGTAACATGCTCCCATATGTGCACACATGTGAATTAACGTGTTCATGTAAAATTCATGCGAGTTAAGGGTTGTTGTTATGCAAGTTACTCGTCTAAAATTATAATACATCACTCAGATGAGGTTTTGTGCTGTTTGAGTGTGAGGCTGCCATTATAATCAGCAGAAATAAGTCTCTTCTCAACTCACTGTGTTTTCTCTAATCTTGTCTGGTTTATAGTTCAGTCACATTGCCATCTGGGGCAGCATTGGATTGTGGATAGTCTTCTTTGGCATCTATTCCTCTCTGTGGCCTCTGATTCCTCTTGCCCCGGATATGTCAGGAGAGGTAAGATCATACAAGCAGGAACAACAGCTAAATTATTTGTTACAGTTAGTTTTTGTAATTGTTGTGGATGACACGCAGCGGCATATACAATGTACAATATGATATGAAGTGTTTATTCCCTGAAACAATACACGAGAGAGACCTGGCATTTAAATTTATATTTCAAATGTTTTTATTTGTGACAAACAAAAAACTGGAGGCTAAAGTTTGTGACCAAATTATCATGTTGATTTGAAATGCCTGAACCTCGAGCTGGAACTTGAACTCAAATCGCCTGCAAGCACAGCTGCAGCATATGTAGCACTGCCCACAAGGCTATGGTCTTTTCTCTTTTATTCTCTCATGCAAAGCCCAAATCATGTAACCTATTAGAATACTACGCTTGCACACCCATGCAAATGTTTAGCCGATGTAATTCACATTTTTATAGTTTTTTTTTTTATTTTATTAAAAGGAGAAAATAACATAGCCTAATACATATTAAGAATTCTTTTTTTAAAATAGGGGTAGTACTGCATTATAAAGCACAGAAAAATAAACACAATTTTGACATTTACTGTTCTGTTTAAATTAGTTTTAAACCACAAATGCTTAATTGGTATTTGATATTTGGTGATGTGAATGTGATTTTTTTTTTTTTTTTTTTTTNTTTTTTTAATCTTATTTATTAGTATTTTATTTATTTTTTGTAATCTCCACATGGCACGGTTGACTGCTACTCACGAAAACGAGCTGTGATACGTCCACGTCCTCAATATTGTGAAAATCTATGGTTATAGCACCACTTAGCGGTCAAGAGAAGAAATGCATTTTGCGCGAAACCACGGCGGTGCCTGCAGCTGGAAAAAAATGCGTTCTGGTTGAGTACAATCTGTATGTATAATAATGCAAGTTTAGAAACCGACACACATTTTAACATTTATCTTGCTAATCTTAATACCTTAAATCTAACAAATAAATCTGTATTGGTGACTTGTATTGCTTTTAAGTATTATATTTAATTATATTAAAGCTGCTGTCCGTAACTGTTTTTGTGTTCAAAATTTACAAAAATTATATAATGAGAATGTACAACATGAATCCATTTTCCAAACCGTGTTTTTGTCTTACCCTGAATCATTATGGTACACTTATAATAAGTGTTTATATTCGGACTATTTCAGACCGGACTGGTAGGACCCGCCGCAGAGTATCACAGTAACTGCGTGACTCGCCATAGACATACACAGAGAAAAGTAGCTCCGACAATGTTCTTCCGCAAGACGCGTGCAGTTCTGTTTATTAACCGCTAGAGGGACAAAAATCGCGGACTGCAGCTTTAAATAATTTAGTTATTTGTTAATTGATGAACAACTATTTTTCTTTTGCCTTTTCTCTTTTTTTTTTTTTACGTATTTTTAT